>BGZK01002614.1:0-48385 GCA_005406025.1 Eumeta japonica | reverse complement strand
ATCGAGATACCCTGTCTGAAAAATATGTTATTTTTATAAGATTTTTCAACAATAAACATTCTTTTAATAATGTGCTATTTTACTTTTTATAGTTAAACAATGTTCTAAAAGGAAATAAATTATTTAGCTTACCGACAAAATTATTTTAGATAAAATTTGTATATAAAATGATATACAAATTTTTTACTTTACTTTATTTTTCGAAATAGTAAATATTTTAAAATTTTCACTAGGTACGAAATTAATAATTTTTAATTAGAATGTTGTCTTTAAAAATTTAATGTGCATAAAAAAGTTAAAGAGTGGCGGTAACATAAATGTAATATAATAGAAAACAATTTTTTTTTATTTTTTGTCTGTCTGTCTGTGCGGGTACATCTACGAAATTATTGGACGTTGCATGGAGTAAAATGCAAATTTCATTTCATTTCAATCGAACGTCATAAAAAAGTTATCATCGGAAATAGAGAGTAATGGGACTTTATAATATATTTTTTTTTCATAAAGCTACACTATAGCCTAAATAATATAGGCTATATTCTATTTTAATACTAGTATACAATTGCTAGTATGTATTTCAATTTGTAGGAAGTCAGGACAAACCGGTTTCGTACAAATTGGAACCATGAAAGGTGTCGCAATCCGAAATGGTCGGGGGAACCGAGAGTCAGGACTGGAACCAGAACTAAAAAATGGTACCAGAATATATAAAAGATGAAGGAACACATTCTATCTCCACGCGGGCGAAGTTACGGGCGGAAAGCCAGTATTTAAAATATAGAGTTACACAAAATACTTCTGAATACTTTCTTGCTGTTTCTTCTCTTTTTTTGTATTTACAAACCGGTGCCGGTAAGCGCATTTTAACGTTTAATAATACAGAAATTGAATTGAAAATTCTTCCCCTCTACTTATCAATACTCACCCTGCCGTAGGGGTAGTGCCGGTAGCCGCCCCTGCCGTAGCCGAGGCTGGCCAGCATGTCGGCGCTGAGCCTGTTGAACACGCCGCCCCAGGCGTAGGCGGTGGCGGCGCAAGCCAGCAGCATCAGCACGCGCAGGGCCATCCCGCCGGTCCTGCGCATGACCATCATTGTAGTGATATATTGTTCTGTGTGAACACTAAGTTTCACAACGTTCTGGTATAAATTGTATTTTTGGAATAAAAAGTAATTTAAAGTCTAGAACTAACAATTCTACATATTCCGCGGACGCCATATTTGTTTTACGTTAAAATTTCTAACCTCAGCACGCGGACCATAAAAATGAACTTAGACATATGAGGGATTGTTACATGTTTGATTCACTTCAGCGTTCTGTGATTTGCAATGAAAAAACCAGACACACGTACCAACGTAGGTGTACCTACACAGTTAAATGCATAGTACTCCTTTTCAATTTATAGCAGTAGGGTAAAATTTACTACAATGAACAGAAATATATATTAATGTTTTATGCAATTTCGTTACCAAACAATAAACAGTGAAGAGCCCTACAAGACCCTACAAAAACTGACGGCATAATATAGTTTTATATTTTCCAGTCTGGGGGTTCATCATCGAGAGAGCCAGGAGACGAAAAAAGGATGAAAAAATGTGACGCGTAACGAAAAAATGTTACACTAAATTTTTTTCCAACCCCGATAAAAAAAGTTTCACTTCAAAAAACCGTATCAAAGGAAAAGAGAAAGTTTATAAACGATATAACATCATTTTAATCATAAACGTACCGATTTTAACTGCCCAAGTACCACTATCTGACGAAGTGATCCATCAAAACTTTTAAAATGGAAAAAAAAACTTAAGTACAACTTAAAAACTGGAGTCGCCTCCAATATTTAATTCATTATTCCCTACCTTATAAAAGTTTAATTAAATACTTGTTCTTTAGAACTAACATTTTATTCAACACTGTGACCCGATAAAAAAAATTCAAAAAAATTCATTTAATCCATTATTTTATATAAATCCATTAATTTAAAAAATACCCATTACATTCAACTTCGCTCGTATAGACATAGACAAACTTCACACAGAGAATTTGTATTTCTTTTATTGATCCTAGGTTTGGTCATTATTACAGTAATAATACACACTATTAGTAAAAAATTGGAACTTTTTCATAAAAAAATGAATGACCATTTCAACCCACAACGCGTTGATTCTTTTATAAACATAAAAAAATAATGTCTGATGATAAATCGGCATGTATACCATTTGTTATGTCTCTAATATCGAATATTCTATAAATTCTTAATATAATAGATCTTTTACTTGTCGATTTCAGGAATAGTTTTACAAAAATGTTGAAATTTGTTTTTAGACTAAAGTCTGGATACGTTATGCCTTAAACTTATTATATTTTAGAATTATAACAATCATCGACGTCAAGTTTATCACAATTTCCCCTTTTTTGCGGATAATTCTACAATAATAGTAAAACAGATAGTTTTCAGATTGTAAAAAAAAATAATTCCAAACACTTCACGTTCTCGAGGCGAATTTTACAAAATATTAGCGAACAATTTAGTAACTGATGGTGAATCTCGACAAATTTTGTGTAACCAAATCCTTTTCTTTTTTTTTTTACTAGATTCTTTATATTAGGTCAGCTAAAACCTTTTTAGAGCATGAATTCTCTAACTTAAAAACATAGTCGTTTGTAATTTTAGTGTTGCCTACGGGCCCTTCTCATTTTTTAAACTATTTAAATGTTCTGTCATTTCGATATAGAGTTCCGCTTATAAAAGTATCATTTATCATGGACACAGCTACAACAAAATTGAAATTGTATTATCCCAGTTTAAACCCGTTTCCTTGCATTTTCATCCAGGTAATGTATTTAAAAAAGTATACAATAAATAAAACAATATTTTGACAAACGTATATTTAGAGACACGTCTAAAGCCGCCTTTGGTTCCACATGTAGAAGATTCTTCATTAAATGAAGATTTAGTTCCTCGACCATCATGCCAATGACGGGATATGCAATGTTACACACAGTTATGCATTAAAAAAAATCATCGAATTATTGTCGGACAAGAACAGAAATTTTAAAATTCTATAATTTATGGTGGAAAATCATCAGCTAGTTCACACTGGTCAATAGACGTAATAGAATGAGTGTTAAATCGAAATTAAATAGCAGATGTGTTTTTGTAGGAAATTTTTTTCTTGACAATATGTCTGCACACTGAAAACATAATTGTGGTTGAAAATAACGAAATTGATAGTTTTATACATACGTAAACTTCGTAGATTTCGTTTGTAATAGCCTTCACAAACACGCGCAACTAAATTAACCCAGACCTTTAGATTAGAATAACAAGTCAGTAAAGTGTGTACATTTGTCAGTTAGTTACTACTGGTTAACAATAAATCGAACGTAATGTCGTGAAGAGGTTTCGTCTGGATACTATGAAAACGTTGTTACAATATTTTTTTTCGTCTTCTAATCTCAAAATGGGCAAAATCAGTGTAAACTCCCTTACCAATTCAGAGGCGATTGGATGGAGGCGTGCGAATCGGGCGGCGGCCACGGACGAACTGCTAAGGGTGGAGCGATCTATACTAAAACGTTCACTGCGCATGGCTTGATTTTGATTATAAGGCAGTGTCTACAAAGCTAGGGGTTTCTATTCCGTTAGCTGACTTCAAGAAAAGAGTGGTTCCGAATTATGAAAAGGAAAAAAATGTTCGTGTGGCATGGCACTGCGAAGACGGCCGCCCTGATAGCATAGTGGCACCGAAACTGTGCCATTCGCGATGAGAAGTGGAGTAGCGATCTCTATTTCACAGTTAAGGCCTCTATAGAACGCCACGTCAAGCTACATAGCAGAGCTGCGCACACCAAGATACCATCAATTATGCTAGGACCGTGGATAAGTTTCTGCGTTGTTCCACAGCTCTAACGAAAATGGCTGAAATAAAAAAGTTTTCCTCCTTTCCCTGGAGATTCTAGAAGCAGTGCATAGAAACACTGACCGCGTCCCACATTGGGCTGGTAGGCGGACGACTAAAAGCAAGGTCGCCGTCCCAGATCCATTTTCGCGTGGTGGCGAAGAGACACTCACCATTGATAGTCGTAACTACAGTGGTCCGCATCCACCAACATCCGAAAGCTGTTGACGACTACGAGTCACTACATAGTTACAGCTTTATACTATAGTCTAGCCGCTACTCGTTGCCACTTTGAAGTCCTCTAGCGTCAGGGCTGACTCGAAGAGGCAAACGATGCGTCATGTTAAATACCGGGACACTTATTTCTAGTCCCTTTTCACTTTTCCCCGGGTACTCCAGTCCGCGGGCCACTAAGTCCCATCTCCCCCCACCATGACAAAGAGAGAAATTACGGGTAGTTTTCATCCGAGGCATGCGCATGCCGACAATTCAAGAATCAATATGAAGACCAGAATGGCGATCGTGAAAAATAAAAAAAATGTGAACACAGCCGCTTTCATTTTTAAAGCTTTCCCGCTTTCTTTCCGCTACCTTCTTACAAAATTTACACAACAGTAACTTTTTAATGAGATGCGCCAACAACTCATAACTAGAAGACATCGTCTCGATCCTGTGAGCGCCGCTTTAGTTCCTAGAAGCCCCGGGCTGGCGGTGGGTTCGGATAGGGCGTGCTCGAAATTGTGAATCTGTATTTCCATTTGACTTATTGATTCCCTTCGGGGCTCTTCACACACTACTAACTATTCTCTGTTAAATATTGAATTCGTATCGTCAATCATGCGCCTTTCATATGCTATTAAGGATAAAAAAAAGGACGCACAAATCTTCCATGTACGTTTGTGTGTACATTATATGAAAAGGTCCTATAGTAAAATTCCTAGATATTTCTTGCAAGTTTAAAGTACTCGTTTTGTAAGAACTATTTCGCCACCGACATACTTATAAATTCCATAAAGTATTATTTAATTTTTCTAATAAAGTTTTTTGTCTACGAATATGTGAATATTCATTTTCTTTATCTAAAACCATTAACCAAAACCTATGTTTATGAAATTATTGGAAGAATTTAAATTATTTTCTTCAAAAACTAGAAGGGTTAAACTTTAAAAACGCCGACATAAGTGCTTATGTTATACATAATATATATTAATTATTGATACAGGACATACATTTACATAAAAATCAAATCAAGCTCGATATATGCATCATATTCTATATTATATATATACACGATAAAGGATCACGCTGTATAAAGTACACAAGCTATAAGGATCATATTATGAATGAAACGCTCCACCCTCCGACCCTATCTCCAGCCCTGAGCGCCCACCCCGACGCCCAAGGTCAGCCTGGTTATTTCAGTACCTTTTATGTATCTGATTATTTTAGTATACGTTCTCTGAAGAGGCGTTCTCAATTTAAATAGGTTTTTTTTTATCTCAGTCGTGTGACAAAGTATTAATGGGGAATTATTTATAATACATATCCTGTAGAAATGAAGCAAGCTATTTAATAGAATAATCGTGACCTTAGACTAATGTCATAAAACACGAGGACACCTCAATAGCATTGTCAAGTTTTTATCAAGTTTTTGTCGCTCCATTAAAAGGGCACGACCTCGCGTCAAATTGTTTCTTCTCTAGATCGTTCTAACGTTAATCGTTAATCGAAGTTTAGCTACCTCCTGCTTCTCGAGAAGTAGAAGGTAGCTAACGATCGCTGTCCTCGATGCGATGATAATATCTGAGACTGACAGGTGAATATGATCTAGGATTCAGAGAACAGAAATTTATTGATGAGGTCTATGATTGTCTATAATTTGATATGATCATCTGTGATTTCAACGTCGATGACGGAAATCAATGACAGGAATAAGTGGAATAGTTCTTCAGAGCACTCCCTACAGTATTCCAAAATATGTTAAATCTCTTTGCAAAGCTAGACGTTAGATGCAGTCTAGAGGCTAAGGTTGATATTGGGATGTCTCAGTCCAGAGGTGACAACGGAAATCCAGATGTAGTAAGCTTATAAGGTACTTTATAAGGCATTACGACTCGGGCACAGTTACTTTACCTGTGCTTTATAAAGTCAGAAACAATGATCTGGCTTGAAACGCTTTCCCACCTTTTTGAGCACCCCAAGCTTTTCGAAAGCTACTTTTACTATGTTCTCTAGATTATCACGAATCTGTACACTTCAGGATAGGTCGACACTAAAAGTCCCAACAGACGGTGAAGCACTGAGGAAAGTGCTTGAATTCGACAAAGTTGAGTTTACTCTATTTTCAGGCTTGTCGTAAGACGGGCTTAATTTCAGACATAAGTTGATTTTGACATTTATCAACGCGGTCCCGACACATATTAGTGAAGCTGGAATACAGTTCGCTCACAGTACCGCCATTTGCATAGCAACGAATATTACTGGTTTTCAGTTAATCATTGATATGAAAAATGAAAAAAGTGGGAAGCATCATGAATCTCATCATCCAGAAACGAGTTTGATATAGAAAAAGTATGCTCAATATATCAGCTTCCTCTTTTGCATTGTCGACCAGCGATTCGTCCTCCTTCTACAGATCTGGAAACGACGGTTGAAAAAAATACCTGGACAGTAATGGCTATAGTTCTAAATGCGTGAGATCTCAAAGAGCAGCATGTCAGCCTGTTACTATTCAGAACCAATATACTCTGACTTTGACAAGTCTATTACCTTTTCATAGATCCAAAAAAGAGGTTCTACCACTCATTAAATAGGTCGGTATTCGATCCATCAGCTGCAATGCAATTCGCATAGGCTCGGTAGCGTTTTTGTTTATGACGAAATGCTATTTCGCAAGGCTTACTAAGCCGGGATTGCCATTTGCCACCTATCATCTGGACGACGTCGAAATATATCATAATACATCGGTGGCGAGGGTGAAAATATAAAAGGAAAGAACCTTAAAATTGTCAGCATTAAACATTATTAATAAAATATAACTATACTACCGAGCTCCGTAACGCCCTCTGGTATAACGGAGATATTTCATTCGCCATTTTTGTACTTGAAGTCAACGATAGAATACAAACGGAAGACTTCCGAAGCATGCATAAAAACAACGACTAATGAAGTAGTTCCTTTAGTCAGATTTATAGCAGCGCAGTGGATCAAATGAATTAAATGAGATAAAAAGCTATTTAAATTCTAGTGGTAATCTACGATTTTTCTTGAGAGAGCTAATACCAAGTCATAAAAATTTGGCTTACACGATTTGCAACAGTAATGTTTTTCTATAGATAACAACGCGAGATCTAGAAAGCCTTTGTTCTGTCTGGCTATTCCTGAGGTACGTATAGATTGCATTTGAGAGCTGAAAAGATCGTTCCGCAGCAGCAATTGTTATCGGAAGGGTTAAACAGATATTACTTAAGCTTAAAATTTGAGGAAATGTATCTTTTAAGATATCTTTTGTAAATGCAAAATAACTCGTACATATCTAATCCTTTAAGCGGGGAGACAGATATAATACTCATTTTTAATGCATTTATGTCAAAAATTCGAGGAAATAATAAATTTAAATTATTTAGTTTATCCTCAAATGTACGTTCGAATAAATCATATTTCGAACTGATAAATCTAAAAACGACAAATTGCTTAGTGAACTATATCTGGTTTGAATTTGATTTTTTAACGTTATCTACAATTTCGATGAAAATACGTATAAACTCGCGTTTAAAGTCTGATTCTGAGCTAAATAGACGTCGGCGTCTTCGTGGAGGCTCACTTATATCACACTGTCGTAATAAATTTCGTCAAACTTATTAATGAAATTACTCTCAAACCAATTTAATAGCGATTGAACTTCCATGAATAACGACGTCTATATCACTTTGTTTATTTTTGCAAAGCGAAATATATTGTTCTTGCAAATAATTCAGCTAAAAGTATGCAAAAAAGCAAAATTCCCCATCTTCTAATGTCATTAACAAGTTTCTGATATGGCAATTGATTCAGAATCCCAATCCATCGGATTTTCTATAATTAAATTAAATGTTTGTATGTCGGATCTACAGTTAGAAATGACATTAATAATACGAGAATGATACTACTATCGAGTTTCTGCGACACCAGACAAACGACGATCTGACGTTAATTTAAAGACCCGAACATTTAGTAGATTTATTAAAATTTATTATGCAATTGATGTGGCGAAAATTGTTTTAACTCTGGAATATTTTCAAAGATCGAGAGACCACTAAGTTAAGTACGTGAGCATAGCAGGGAATAAAGACAGCCATTGGACATTGTAATTTAATTTTGTTTGTACGCCGCCTATACTTCTATACTTAATTCGACACGGGAATGATGCTGTGCAAAACGTTTTCATTCGGTATAATCGAATCTCGCTGATCGAAACGCATTATTATTTGCATAATGATATATAACACAACAATCCGCAACCGAATATAACACCTAAGAGTTCACGTTAAAGGTGAAATTATGTTACACGAATTACAATTGCGTCATTTCGTTGTCCAAGCGAAACTCGCGACAAACCGAGTTATTCCCCGCTCTCCCGCGGCTTGCGCCGGCGGCTCGCGGGAAGAGGCGTCGGTATAACATAATACAACTAAATATGGAAGACTCAACATTTCACATGATTACGACGATTGCGAACATTCTGAATTGGTCGTCTAAATAACTCAGTTGCTTTCGAGTTATTTGAAGTTTTATATAGGGCACGTTACTAACGTAAGAAGCTAGATATTATTTACAATAATTATTGAAAATTAAAATAATTTTAAATGTCTGTATAAAAAGCAATAATTTATTTATTTATGTGCATAAATATTTTATGAAGGCCGATAGGAGTTCTTAGCAAGCCGTCGCCACTGATATATATCGGATCTGCTAACACCACTTTGCAATGTCTGCGCATTAGGATCTTCCGACTTGGATCTAACTCGTCCCCATAGATGGATGCAAAGGAGGTATGCATCCTATCTCTATCGACTTATAACATAAGAAATGGCGTATGCTTACTGGAATTGACTACAGTAATCGTGTTAGTGATATCTTACTCCGAAAGAAACAGTGATCCAACAATCCGAATAGGAACGTGATATCTCACCGATCAAGCGAACCCAATTTCTTGCTGCAACCAAGTTGGCCATAGCTTGGCTTTTTCGTATTGATTCATTTTGCCTTTCTCTTATGTTTTAAAATGTGTCTCTGCGTTTGTTTTATTTTCCATAAAGGAAATACATGTTTTTATTGTACTGATTCCGTTACAATATTCGTGTGGTTAGTTTAAACTTTGAAAACACTAGGTCTGTAATTAAAATCTGATTATATAACTTTTTTTTTAATTTTGCAATGTGTTTAATTAATGAAAAAATAAAGTCTGTCAATATACTCATATCGCAAGGCTTTTCCAACTAAGTTGTTTCGAAAGACCACTAGAGGGAAGGACAATTTTTTCTAATGTCTTTGATGAAAAAGTTAATATCAATATTCCCCCTCGTTTTAAGATGGATCAAAGATGGACAAAAAATGCGTAAGAAAGATAAACGAAATTCCTATTCAGATAGAATTGTTGAAGGAAGAAACGTAGAAGGAGAATATAATAACGATCGGCGCATGCGTATAAATAGGTGTTGAAGTCATCGATAAATACGTTGTTGCTTGAATTTTGTAATCTACCACTGAGGCATAGTTTTTCACGATCTATTAATTTTTTCAATTTGAATGTTTCAGGTGTTCTCAGCCCCCCCCCCCTCCGGCTTTCTTCGTTTTCTCAATTTGGAGAGAAGACTGGTGACTACTGGTCATGCATTAACTGACAATACCCGAAACCGACACACGCACTTACAGACAGTGAAAATAAGTATGTTTAAAATGAACTTTTTATGCAAGTAAACCGAATAGTAACTTAATAGCCGTATGCGTAACAAGCAAATAAAACACTTCGTTTCTATACGTTCAAGTAAATACTGAATTTCGAGTTTAATCTTTCCATGCTGCGATTCTAAATACGGACATAGTTTAATTACTACAAGTGTTATTTCCGAAATCCATCAGATCGCCCTTAAATGAGCACGTTAAGCAGGGCCTGTAGAACCATGACGACCAGCTTAAGAACCCCTGGCAGCAGACCGCCGCCAATGCCGACGAGAGTGCCCTCGGCGATGCCGGAAATCGCTTCCAGAAGTGTTGTAATAACGCCTGGAAACAGAAACAGCCGTGCATTTTGAGCACATTCCGTTTCGTCTCAGTTCAAGTGGACGAAGCTGTTCACAAACATAATCTTTTAAAAAAAATACCAATGATAGGGAAAAGGGGGGATGTGGATTGTAATCGAGAACGACACCGGAATCGGTGTCCCGAAGCAGGAGTTCGGGAACGGCAGTGACGTGACTCCGTTTGTTGCTCGCATCAGACGACGTGACACAGCGGGGGCGCTTTGGCTTTCTTTAATTTTTTCATGCCCCCCGACTCCGTCACTAAAGACTCACGGATATGTAAATTATTGGTACGAGTTACATTTAAACTTATACATGTAAATTATTGTTACATATTTGAGTTAAACGGACTTATTAATATCTCCGTTCACCAAACGGTCGAAATCCGGCTCTGTTTATGTGAATCTTTATTTAATGTTCAGATTCATAAATCTTTATTTATTCCTTTTACTAGAATATTTGTCATAAGTGTAATTAACCTCAAGAGAGGAAAAATGAATTTATATTGCACCACATCAATAAAAACAAATACCTTGCAACGAATCATTCCCAGAAGGCGGAGCGGCGGGCGCGGAGCCGGCCGCATACTCCGGCAGGGAACTCAGGAAGTTCACGATGGCCAAAGCCTGGGAGTACAGCTTCAGGAGAGAGGTCTCCACGGCGCCCAGGTCGACGGGGATCAGGCAGCTGACGGAGGGCGGGAGCGTGTCGAACACAGACAGCAGGGATAAAAGCAGGTTGTACACGTTGTTGAGTAAGGGCAGAAGGATGTTGACGAGCGGGTATACGGCCGGGAGCTGGACCGTCTGAGCGGTCGACACTGGCTGGAAAGAAAATAAGATGTTTTATTAAAAAAAAAAAGCTCTATTCGCATTGCTATGGATGAATTCTACCCGTTTTTTGTCACTATAGAGAGTAGAGGTGAGGAACACTTATGGTCTGTATATAAAAAAATCTTTAATTTATTTACTATTGTTTTTATTAACAAATCTACTCATTATGATTTTTTTATATCCTCGTTTAACTTTGTTTAAAAACATTAAAGTTTATATTAAATTCTGACGGCTCATGAGCGCCACTTCTGTGATAAATGGAACTACTATTTTATGATTTCTCTCAACGTATGAGATGATCTTCCTTACCTCTGTCCTCCATAAATGACGTTACAGAACAAAATCTAAAATCGATAATGATTTGAAAATCAATCTCTTTAACTCGCCGAATCACTTTCGATTTTTGTAATGAAGACGTATTTTTTAAAATATTCATTTCAAACTAATATTTAAACAATATCTCACCGTCAACAAACACACGGCGGTAACGCAAAGCAACATTAAGTTCATTTTACCAAACATTTTTTTTTTAATACAAATAGAAAACAAATCAAATTACCGATTTTGTGCGATTTCAACAAAAAAGGAAAACGCTCCCCAAAATTGAAAACACCATTAACTCGTAAAAGAATACAATCACAACGACCGCTTATATATGTGTCGCTTGCAATTGAAATTTTGAAATAATTGCATCGAAACAAGTGCAGCAATTGCAACACCTTACAAAATATGTGTGGCACAAAGGTAGTGGAGTAATTATTGATAGTAAAAAAAAATAGGCAATAGTAAGTGATAAGGTGGAAACGTAATAGGTTATAAGTAAATACCGTTACAGATTTTGGATTCCTTACGTCGTGTCTAAAAGGACTCTACCTAAAAAGCATTTCTTAGCACGTGCACCGTATTAATCCGCCGCATGCGCATGTTTATCTATACCGCTATATAAATCTGTAGGTTCTATTTGTACATATGATTCTTTTGTCGAGTATTCGTTTTAGGACTCTCTGATGGCAGCTTTATCATTTTTTTTACATTCTTGTCCGTCTGTCGATAAAACCTTTTGTGAGGACATATGATTACGCAAATGATAAGCTTTGTGTCATTGCGACGTGCTATAAGAGGTGAAACAAAAATTATTATTTGTTCTTACATTTCTATGTGTGTCAAATCTTTTGTTTAATTATCTATGGGTGTGTATTTTGTGTGACCAATACAATAGGGACATTTGGAGTGTAAAAAAAAACAGTCATTGCTAAATTGCAATTTAAGTCTAGTGAAGCTATAATCTTGGGTGAGATTATAGTGGGTCTATAAATCTCACCCAAGAGAAACAGATCAGAGTGTTTTCTTAGTGTTTTAAGGAAGTTGGGCGCGCCGACGGAAGACACCATGAAGTTAGCCGCCAATATGAAGTCGATTAATGAAACTTTACTTTTCTCATTACTGTTATTATTTTCTTTACGGTCTGAAGCTATTCAAATGATGAGAAAATGGCATGCATTATTCTTGTTCCACACTGGCGCGTAACAGCCCCAATGCCGATGTTTTTAATGCTAATTCGGTTGGTCTTTCAATGCAATTAAACCTATAGCACTTGTAAACATAGCAGAGATTGAGTCTTAATAAACATTTATATGTTATATAAGTGTATATGTATAAAAGAATTCCTGATAATTATTGATAATAAACACAGTGAAATATTCCTTATTCATACCAGAGAAGAACAACTTTTTATGTGCGTACAAAAGTACAAACACGCTTTATTTGAGCGGCTTAGCTTTTAAGCACCGCACAGGACTAACAACGGCCCGAACCGACTCCGAGGAACGAAAACAGTGATGTCTTTTTGCTTAAGAGAATGAACAGTTCTTTTTCTTATACAGCTCATGAGAGGAGTAAGCGAATAGGAGAGCAATCAGACAGTAGACGCTCATCGCCGCCCATGGACAGACGCAATGGTGACGAGTCGCGAGTAGAATAGGATATCTGATGGGGTGGGGGTGTCGATGGACAGGGAGTGGTGCGATGGAAGTGGGAGTGGATGCTTTAATCGCGTTTGAGACGAATTGTCATTGTCGCGTATACCGATTGGAACTATGGCAAGGCTTGTCTCACAACCGGAACGAAACGGCTCTAAAAACTGCTTGCTGGCTTATCGTCTTTCATCTTGGAAAAAAATTACAATTTCACAAACGAAGGTTATTCTTAAAGCCACATGTCTTACTTTTTATGAAAAGTCGCGTTGGTAGAGCATTTATAACCCACCCATTTTTTGAACCCGAATTTTGTTGGAAGACACTGTTCTTTTTTTTCTCGAATAGAGTTTATAACGAAGCCACGAGACAAGACGGCAAAGTTAAAAAAATACAGGAGTCTACATTAGAGTTTCCACCTCGTATACATAACACTAGCTTCCGCTTACGACTTCGACATCCTAGACTTGCTGCAGGTAACTAAATAGTAGATATCGGCGTGTGTTACTAAGTTTTTTTCAATACTGCAGAACTTTATTCTTTTTGGTATTTTTTAATTAAGACTGTAGGGCGTGAAAGAACCGAGGCGACCGCAGACGACGACCGCTGTTCCCAGCGTCGTTGCTGTTTAGTCGTTTGTCGCCAGATACCGCCGAGCTGGTTCCCGACAAGAATCGAAAGCGTATAAATCGAAGGGGTAAGTGCAGATCAAAGCTACACAAGAGATGAGAACGACGTGCTCCGTTGGAGTTGGAAAATCGACTGTAAAGGTTTTTTCCTCGATTCGATTCTGGTCCCGTTGCTTCTTAGACGTGGATGAATTAACCGGTACAAGCGTCATCGCCTCATCATCTACTTAAGGTAGATGATAGATAGATGTAAAGATGAAGTCATGATTATGAATATCTAAAACAGCATTTAAATAGGTAAGAATATTTTTTCCATTATTTTTATTGTAACTTGTGGCCTTTTGATTGTAACTGTACCCTATTTTATGAAGATAAAGAAAAGACATAACCGTGCGCACGCGTCTCGACACTTGACCGATTTCCTATTCCGAAACATTATTCATAGTTACAAAAATTGTTTCCTCACATTCCAATGCAATGTTTCCGATAACAATTTTTTATATAAAGCTCGGACGCTGTTACACGAGTTTAGATTTTGTTTGTGTTTTGAGGTGTTTTTATTTTTTTTTTCGTTAATGAAAATGCGTATAAAACTGTTGTTCTATTTAGCTGCCGTCGCACTGCTGGTATGTATTTCCATTAATAAAATTAAGCAAATACGCAACTTCGCGTGTTATGATCGTCATTAGAGATTTATTATATTAAATAACGTCCCATTTCACGTTTAATTTACACCTCCTCGAATGATATAGCCGTTTTTAGAATAAGGTTTTCCAAGGGAACAACAGATATAAGGTTTAAGGTGGTGGTGTCCGTCCGTCTGTCACAGGGCTGTATATTTTGAACTGTAATTCGTAGACACTGGAAATTTTCAGAGAACGTGTATGAACATGGCCGCTATAACAACAAATAATAATAATAAAACAAATTCAAAGGTCAAAATGGGTCCCCATACAATATGTATTTAATTTCTTTCTTAATTTTTTTGCTCGTTCTCAATAATACCAAGAATGGCAATAAATGCATACGTGTAACTCGTACAACTATAATGAGTTCTGTAAATCCGCAAACATTGAAAACCAATCAAGTATGATTGGGACTCGCGCTAGTTTGTTCCCGCGCCACTCGAGGGCGCCTAACTTGGTCTTGGCGCATACTTTTGGGTATGAATACACAATTTTACAACAACAATAAATAGACACATACACTCATATACAATATCTCACAGATGACACACGTTGTATACAAGATCGGTATAAGCTGATATGTTCCGAAGATTTGTTTATCGATTTGTGTCATTCTCGAGTATTGGATACCTTATTTGCTAAATTATTAAAAAAAAATGTGTAATATAAAATACTGAATGGCGATACGGAACCCTTCGTGTGCGAGTTCGCGCCTTTTTTAGTGTAATTTTTGATCACAATATACCTTATCGGGAATTTCGTACCTTCACGTCCCGTGTCCCATTACCGAATACAGGAAATATAAATGTGTAACTTACTGTAACTTGAAAGTGGCGAGTTCCATAAAACCTCATCTGTCTAGATTTGTCTATACATATAGATAAATATAAAGTATTTGTCTGTGATTACGAAATGGCTGCGTTGTTTTAAGTTTTATTTATACGCCACCAGTACCTGAACAAAACACCTTTTAGAAATTTCGTATGTCTGTTCGTCCGGGTGAACTTCAGAACTGCGGAACCGATTTTAACAAGATTTTGACTGGAAAGTAGACGAGTTTGTTGGACAACACAAATTCAACTTTTTATCCCGGAAATATCCTTATTTCTGCGTGTAAAATGAAAAACCCTTAACAGGTGTACAGTTTTTTTTTTAAATTTAGTTATCGGTTACGAGAATCAAAATAGAAAACGAGACAGAAATCATGATTCATAATGTAATCGTGAGATATGAAAGTTGAAAGAACTAATTCTACGTCCACGAGGACGGAGCCGGGGACAGAAGCTAGTCTAAAATAAAAACAAGTGTGTATCATACTGACCTATTTCGTATACTCTTCACACGTCGTATTATTTTGTCACACCAAATGTCTAATAGCATTACGAATATAGCCTAGTTAACATTAAGAGTATATACAATTCACA
Organism: Eumeta japonica; assembly: GCA_005406025.1. Classification (NCBI taxonomy): domain Eukaryota; kingdom Metazoa; phylum Arthropoda; class Insecta; order Lepidoptera; family Psychidae; genus Eumeta; species Eumeta japonica. The sequence goes on along the minus strand of BGZK01002614.1, from coordinate 32,661 downwards.
AATGTAGCTACGTGACGATGTAGTAATAATTAATGAAGGACAATTATAAGTGTTATAACCTTTTTTTAGTTCTTCATTATTTTAGCACGTTTCTTTCACAATTAAACTTAAGTTTGTAATTTTCAGGGATATAAATTAATTAAAATAATCGTTTACAGAATTTTTGTTATATATTTCATAATGAAATAAAGATATTTATACTTCCATTAATGTAAAATTTTCCAGAACTTATCTATGAATAAAGGCCTACTCTTTCCATAGTATTTTATCCAATTTTTTCATTTTGTAATCCAATTTTTCAGACTGTTCTCTTAATTTTTTCTTCCTATTTCTCTACAAGTTTTTCTCTTCCACGTTTGTCGAATAATGATATCTAAATAGTGACTCGTTTCATCGACAAAATCTCAAAAAAGTAAAGTCAAATACAAAAAATGTATATATATATATACATACATATATATATAAATACTTAAAATTAAGTACAATAGAAAAGGAAGAACAATACGAGGGTATACCGAATAAAGCATAATTACTCAAGCCAGCTAAATGATTTTGTCTTTTTATTCAATAGCAATTCAAGTCATAAATTTACTGATAGAATGACCACATCATCTCCACCAGTTTAGCGACGGTGGTTCGGCAGTTGTTTGAATCCAGATACTAGGTTCGATTCCGACCATGAGCCTATTACCGATGAGTTTTCGACTCGAGTCAAAGGAAACCACCAGCTTGTGCCTCGGAGAGCACTTTAAGCCGTCAGTCCCGGATGATATCATCAGATTTCTGAGGATGATTATCGGCAGCACCCATCCAAATCACAGCAGTGTCATACAAACCCATTGTTCTGACGTAAAAAAAAATGCGAAAGGCTATATATAGCTCAGTAGTGTGATAATCAAATTTTTATCACACCGTCACCGCACGAACTCACAGAGCGACATCTATACTCATTTCAATGTGACCGATAAAAAAAATGACATTATGATTTCTTGTCATATTCAGTTGTCATAACTGGCTACTTGGCGCAGTTGGGAGTGCCTACGTGCTGCGTTGGAGGCGTGGATCCCATCCCCGCACATTTAATTCTTTAAAAATTATATTTGTCTTGAGTCTGGGCGATTCCATGTATAATGTGTATGTATTTCAATATATATATGTATATATATATTAATTCTATCAACTATCTGATACCCTTTATACAAGCCTAGTAGCTTAGGTAGAGACGAGGTGGCGTTGTATATACGTGTCCATAAAGATTAAAATTTTATTATAACCTTTTTTCAGACTGCAAACACGGAAGCCATGATACCGGCGTACAGCGTGTCGGCGATCCGTCTCGCCTTCGACGACATATCGACGGTGTTGCCGGTGGCCAACCGCCTGGCGGCGCTGCTGATTCCGTTCCTCGTCAACCTTCTGAACAACCTGAACAACCTGTCGAACATCGTCCAGAACTTGACGCCGGCGCTGCTGCCGTACTTCCGCTGCACCCTGCCCCTGCTGTACGCGACGCTGACCGACCTGGCCTCGGTGCTGTTCCTGTACATAAGCGTGCTCATCTCCCTCTTCAGGACCAACGTGTTGGCCGCGCCCGGCGTCCTCACAGGGCTGGTGACCCAGATCTTGAATCTGGTCACCGGCCTGCTGGGCAGCCTGACCGACGACAGCGGCCTGATCGGTTCTCTGGTCAAATCGATAACGAATGTTGTGGTGCAGTTGGAGAATATACTTATATAAATATTTTCATGCAACAAATACAGTTCATTGCCCCATTCATTGCTTTCTCTCAACATTACAATTTAAATGGCTTTCATTTCACGCTACATAGTCTAAGACGATTTCGTTATGATGTCTAATAATTGAATGGATTATTGATTAAATAAATGAATACTTACCTTGAATAGTTATTTTTTTTATTAACACGCTTTTATATACTGTATTGTCTTTGCGCCCGAGATTCCGCCATTTTGTACAAATACACCTTCATTGTTTATATTGATCGGTATTGCTATCAATCTCATTCCTGGTTCCCGGTCCCATTCTTAATTTCGATTCCGATATTTGTTCTCAATTCAGCTTCCGCTTTCAATTTAAATGCCGTCATCGGTCACATTTCTAATTTGTACGAAGCCGGGGAAAATATTAATGTCTAAATATAATATAAGGTACATTATTCAGAGATAGTGTAGGTTTCTATGAATGCAATCATTTTTACAATCGATGTTCGCTTTAATAGTACTAACACGCAATGATAGTATCGGTATAATATACATAAGACTTTTCTATGAAAAATCTCTTGGACGTACTCTTTAACCAAGATATAGGGCTTGTAGAGAGTACGGTTAGGGACTTATAGTACTAGAGCTTGTAGTTAGGGGCTTGGCCCTAAATGGTGTTTGATAGGTTTTTATCAGTGATGGCGTTAAGAGCCTCTACAAATGTCGACAACCGATTTTGATGATTCTAAAGTCAATCGGTTTGTCTTAACCCTGTGAGGGTCACTAAAGACAAGACAGTAATCAAAATATAATATAGTAGCAACCAGATGTCGTACTGCAAAAAGAAAAAAGAATGAATATCGACGAACTATGGACATACGAAATATGATGTATTGGGATATCATTAAATAGTTTATTCAAAGTTAGATTTCTTTATTTTTTTTCCATTTTGCCCATTTAGAATCCATGACGATTTAAATATGGTAAGCAACATTCCCTTTTAAATTGTCAAAAGTTCTGATAAAAACGTAATAAAGTTCTTATTTATTCGTATAATAGGTCTTATTAAAGTGAAAAATAATTACTAGTATTAAAAAATAATACAATATAACTCTTAAAATCAAATGACAAACCAGAATTTTATTGCTTTGAAAGATAATTTGAACAACCGTTCCCTAAAGTGTTACTTAATGCAGTTAATAGAAAAATCAATGTAATTAAGAATAAATAAATAACAGGTAGAATATTAATAAATAATTGATAAGTCTACAAAATAAATTCATGATATTTGTTATTATTTATTACAATGAGACACGTCGTTGACACCGCTAAAGACCGGAAAACAATCTTAGGACATTATTAAAACAGAACTAAAAATGATTGTAGATATTCAAAAAACCCGATTACGTCAAAGTGAACGGAAAAGATGGAGAAAATGATTTAAAACATCGTCCAATCGAATACGACAAATATTTTCAGTCGGAGGCATACATTTGTATAGCAGAAGTCGCACCAAGTAAGGAAATATAAATCTGATACCTCCGACTGCAAACATTTATCATGAATGGGTGATTTTTCACATCATCTAGTTTCCAACTTTTCAGTTCACTTTGACGCAGTCGGGTTTTTTAAATGTTTTAATAATATTTTTTTGCGTTGTTTACATACTAATCTAGGTTTTGCACCAAATGGAAATATCTATTCATAAGCAATTTTATAAACACCCCAGCAACCCGTTTTTTGTTGTTGGAGGGTTAAATTTACAAATTTCTCAAATATGTATTATACATATGGTTTGAGAATTACGTAATCGAAAGTGTTTGTATACTTTAGTAGTCCGTTTATAAATACGGTAATATAACAGATATATTGAAAGGAGAGTGGAAATGAGAAATAGAGTGAATGGGGCCTTGCTTGCTATTATGAATATTACTATTAAAAATCGCAAGCAAGGCAAGAGACATTAATGTCTAAACAATAGACACCTTCACAGGTGTCTCGCGACAGACGCGTCTGGCTATCCATGATCGCTAAGCTGACGTACGGTAATGCAGTTGGTAGACCCAATAATATTCAGTAATATGTGTGGAGTGTCTTTGAAAGAGAGAGCGGTGTGTTTTGCAAGAAGATGTAGGGACTTGGGTAGAAAAAGTATGTTGCTCTGGTTCGACCTTCCGCAAACGATGAATGTAAGTAGACAAAACAAGTCTATAGAGCGAATGCGTACGGTGGAAAGGTCGGCAAGGGTCGCCCTATAAAATCCTATGCAAACCATAATGGTGGTATATTGAAAAAGGGCCAATTTATAAGCATCCATAACCGACTAGCTTGCATGAAACTATTTCATACAAGCTAGTCATAATTTCGCTGACATTAATCTATATGGATATAAGTGAAATGAGAGATGCGAATATCGAACCATGTGGAAATCTATAGTCTCTGTCTCGCCGCCAGGAAAATAGGCGTGAGTTTATGATAAAAAAATATATAATAATTTATAAAAGCTAGACTGTACTGCTCTCTTGTAGTATTCAGACCTAGGGTATGAAGGTTTTAAAATATGACGAAATGCCTTGAAAAAAAGTAGGTATTACTTTGCTTTTTTTGGCTTGTTTTGGCAGGAGCACTACCATGTCCCCAAATATATATAAAAGAATATAGATTATTATGAGTGTTGAAAGATCTCGAAAACGTACGAGATGTATTTCGAGCTGTCTGAGCTAGAAAATAGCTGTAAGTTTTGTGGTTCACCCAGCACCGACCGTTTACAAACTTTTTTATTTACTTCTTTGTCGATTAGACAATAGCATAGAGACAATTATGAACGTTTGAAGTATTTATTTTATATTATTTACTAATAAGAGGCTTTAATTAAAGAAAAAGCAAAAAAAAAACACTTTTCTTTCGTACCTTGATTGGGCTAATAGGTTGTTTTTCATGTGTAAAGCTAAAAACTAGCGAAATAAACATATTACAATATTCCAATACCTAGCATTGCAATATATATGTTTTGCATACAATGTAGACAGCTTCTGAGTAGGTTAAGTTTGCAAAAAACTCCGTGATGACGCGGATATGCAGTTTTCATACATAACAACCATTTAAATAAAATTTTGCTTCTTGGGTTAAACTTTGTTTCTCAAAGAAAGAAAGTATCATGTTAACGATTACACAAGTCTGTGTGTAATGTTCCCATTGTAATTTGTAATCAGAAAAACGCGTAATGAGTACCTACAGAACAATACAGCGGTAGCGGTTCTCAGTGCACGAATTAACAGCGTCGCCTTCGAATAAGAAGGTGGAATGCTTTCTTCCTTATTTTCTCGAGAAAAACGTTGCAATCACACTGGTGACGAGGGTCACCAACAGTCTCCGTCGGCACCATAACAGCGTGGGGGAATTGGGGTGCAACCCCTCAATTCGAAAGCAATCGTGGGAGAAACACGAAGTACCCGATTGGTACCAAACGTAACAAACGTATTAAATTTGCAGCAAAACCCACATTTTCCAGCCGGACGCTTACACGTTACATCGACTACCTTAGGTGACCTGCGAGTGCGCATGTCGACTTATGTCGTCGCTTATTATTTACGCACGACCCTTTTAGCGTTCCGCAGGCAAACAAGGGAAATTTTTTACCTTAGTCTTATGCCTATGATATCTTTCGAAGCGTACGCATCACACAACGACGCACATTGAAAACTGTCAATATTTATGAGAACGCGGTTTCACTGAAAATCTCTTTTAAAGTTGCAATCCCAGCCAAGTTGTTCTCTGCGTCATCGCCGTGAGAATATGATAACTTCCCATGTAACGGTGAAGTAATATGTACTAAACTATGTCTTATGGCAAAGACGATAGTGTTCGTTATCAACAATAAATATTAAGATACATCAAATAACACAACAAAATTGTCAACTGTAGTTTATGTCGTTTAATGCCATTTGTTGTTGAGAATCAATATTGCCGCATCCATGTAATTAACTTTGAAATGAAAAGAAATGGTGTTAAATAAAGTGACGTTTAGAAAAAAAAAGTCCACGGTAGACATATTTATAGATAAACTAGCAAAGCGTTGATAAGTATAAATCTATACTTTACAATGCATAAGTGAACAGAAACAGTTAGAATTCCAGAAGTACCCAAGGCAGCAATTTCATAGATGGGGTGAAAACTCAGCATAAAGTATACACCATCATGGAATCCTACTAATATTATAAACGCGAAAGTTTGTAAGAATGTACTGTTATACTGAATGTTTGTTACTCTTTCACGCAAAAACTACTCAATAGATTTTGATGTAAATTTACAATAATATAGCTTACGTATCATAATAACACACAGATCATAATTTATGAAGATATGGAGTGAATTATCTAAAATATAACGATAAGTGCCAAGTAAGTAGGAAAAAATCAGTCAGCTATTCTGGCGTGCGCCGCAAAAACGTTGGAATTACACGAATATAACGTATAATGGAAACGTTTATCTTCAATAGTCCTACAAAAAAGCCTGCGACAGCATATATCTATCTTTTATGTGTAAGCCATTATCGCCAAAATAGTGAACCATAAATACAATAATAATTGATAATTTATTTCTAACGCAAATTTCGTAGTAAAAAATTGATCCTTATATCAAAATAAATACTTTTATCGCATCTGGTGTTTAAAGTAGATAAACTTTGTCTTTTACACGACATCATTTAGACAAATATTTGATTAATTATAACGATAGACAAGCGAGGTGCGCGATACTGGTGCGATCCGGCGGCAGGGGTCAGACCATAAAGGTAGCAGGCATATATTTGACCACGCCATGTTTTCCCGACCAGCTGTCTGTGGCTTGCTCACGCGTTTCTAAATCGCAAAATCTGCATGTTTATACAGATCAAAATAAATCGTTTACGTTTATAAGTATATTGCAGTACCACATGCTTTCATCAACATCATACATGTACTTACTAACTTATATTTTATACCTATAATACATATTATGAGATCATCATAAAAATACTTAGTTTCAATTACATACATTACACAATATAATTGTTCGAACACTTATAATTGGAGAACGCTGGAACTATTTTCATGATTTTTAATTTGTTGGATTTGTCTCCGTTTCGATCAGCAGAATAATATAAAACATTGAAAATTTGACAAAAATAAAGTACTTTCTGTCATCATTATCACAATTTTCCATCACCACACGGGTGAAACCGCAGGGCGCAACTAGTAAATACATAATGCAGCAATATAGAATAATAAGGCCAATGTTAACAAAACCAGTGTTATATGAGTTTTTAGGCTTAATGGTTATAATTTGTGCCAACTTCAAATGGGTGAACCCTAATTTTAGTTCAACAGACCTTTGGATTTACGGATGGTAGTGATAATAATGTTAGTATTGAATATGATGATTTGAACAGTTTTATATAGGACGTGTTTTGTAAATAAGTACTTTGAAAAACTTATGCTAGAAACAGTGTGCAGGGCCACAGTGTGACTCTGAGTTGGAAGAGCGTCCATGGATGGCTATGACTCTCTTATGACTTGTCTGTTCGTTTGCCTCTCGACTTAGCTATAAAAAAGAATAATAATACGAATGTAGTTGATTTTGATTTTAAGTTGACGAGTTTCTGGCAACAGTGCAAGATGCGAGGAGATTTTGCTTAAATGACAGCCAACTTTTTCTACAGCGTGGCGAAGTAAAGAACAGCGACCGTTTTGGAAGATATTCATGTACAAAAATAAACTTTGATTTTTCGCATGAAAATAAATCGCTTATTGTTTTTTATTGCAATTCTACCAATATCAGCATCGATCCTGTACGCATAGTGAAGATTTCTCGTGTATTAAAATTTGAAGATTTTTTTTTAACCTTCGTATAAATGTCCACACGCAACCAACTTTCCTGATTCTAGTGAAGTCATATTTTTCAACCCTTTCTCTGAAAAACTGAATTTAATTCAGTAGTGCATAGGTATGACGTTGGCTTACAGGACATATTTACAATTATATTTTCAATTAATTTAAATTTCAGAAAAATGCTTGTAAACTCCATTGTAAACATATATCTATCGTGTTTTTAAACTATTATACATTTGTTTTGGACCACTCAAAGTAATTACGAAAAGCAGATTTCGTGTGCATTGTTTAATTACAAATCTAAATTTTACAAAATCATTAATGATTTAAATCATAACAACATCGCCTTTCGCTGTTTCGAAATCTTTAACCGTCCTACGGTTTTATCGAAAAACAATAAAAGATGTCGCCACCGGCGCACGTGACTAATGGAGCCGGCGTGATGACAACGCGCGCTGACTTATCTCTAATAGATAAATATCACGCACTTTTTTCGTTATCGACATGCTCGCCAGCGATATGTCCGTCGCCGATAAAGGCTGTGCGGCCGTTATCGGCGATCTAAATTGAAAGTTTCTTGTCAAAACTCACGGTAGACCTTTCGTCGTGCGACCGAGACAAAATTTATATAGGTATCTTAAAAAATTATGCTTACGTTTCGTGGTACAATTTAAAAATATGTGCACAAATGGCTGAATTCAATTAGTTTCTTGTATCTTCATGGCTGTGTTTACATTGGTAAGCGTATTATATTTTTAAACACTAATTTTAAACGTACTAACATTTATTTAGTATATTTTGAACACCAAATCGTACTAACATTTATTTAATATATTAAGACGGTACTATAGTTAAATTATTTCTAATTATTACAAAAAAAAAATGTATAACTTTAAACATGAAGCGTTTCTGCATTTACTTTCTCAGACCTCAAATGGGATCGTATTGAATTACACTGTATATTGATTTTATCATTTGCCCATTTGCATAGAAAATAATACCAGGAACAAACAATAAATAAGATTTTATAGGTTATCTAATCAACTATTTTAAATAATAATGTGCAATTCTCATGTACATACAATAACGTAGCAAATCAGAGTGAGTACGACGAACGAGGGTAATTAAAATATTCAGGACCTTTAAATTCATTTTTGAGCGCGACAGTAATCAGATCATCATAAGGCGTCCACTTTATAAGGCTGCCCGACCTCATCTGCAGCACTGTTGCCGTCTTCGGACTGGGCACTCAGATATCAACCTGGCCTAAGTGTATCCCGAATCGGCGGCCATGGAGCATCCTGTCGACCAGACCTCCGCATTAGGGTGGAGCGATTTTTTTATTTCGTAAAATGTTGGAATACCTGTTAAAGTTGCTCTTTTAAGGCAAAAACATACACAATTTTTTAAAACTTTTAATAATATTTAGCGGTGCCCCCAACCCCATTGATATTAGAAAAATTCTCGAAAATTGGTCAAAAATGTTATTTCTTATATATAACATAAACGAGACGGTTTCATTAGGGCAAGACTGCTTTCACGTCAGCAAATGCCACATTTCGATACAAAAAAGCAATTTCATGTTTAACTATAATTATACATTTTTCTTGTTTCGTTTCTTAAATAAATTGTTTAAATAAATTACGGCTCTTTTAGTTATTGTATTTATAAGTATTAATAATTAAATTAATATAATGATAGCCCTGAAATTCAGAAAAATACATTCATAGAACAATCTAACAGTGTGATAAAATATGTAAAATCAACTACGACAAGGGGTCTTATGATTCCCCTGGAGATGCAGGTGTATACAGTTTCCCACTGAAACATTATATACATATATATGCAGGACAGGCTCAAAGAGACCTCTTGGGATTATAGGTGGAGACATTTGTCTTGATTTGGATTGAAAAAAAGTTATGGTCATTTTATATCTACATGGGCGGTGTCGCGGGCAAAAGCTATATTTATATATAGCTTTTGCTTGTTCATATTACAGATATCAACTTTTACATTATATATATCCAAACCGATATACATATATCTCTAAAAAGTGCAAAGTGGGCAAAAGTTACAACCAATAATTATGTTCTGCTTTGTTAGATAACGTTAAATAAGTAATCAGCTAAAGGAATATGCGAATCGTGCACATGTGTATTCCTCGAAAAACTTATCGATTTTTATGATTTACACACTCATATTGCATTAAAATTGAAACAGGAACCTTTTAATAGCTTTATACATAGACCACAGAATGTATTTAGTTTAAGTTGTAAAATTAAACGGTTGGTTAAAGGCCATCAGACACATGGAATTTTGAGATATTATTCCTTTGATGTTCCCTTAATCGAAGTTCACAACGGAAAGGTTCAGAGGGTTTAATCGACATACGGAAAATAAATTTATATTAATGTAACCTCAATTAGTAGTCCCTAACTCATACAATATTCCATTTTCAGGGTCGACCAATCCCTTCGGACGCCAGTACCTCATCATCCGATGGACACTACAATTAATACTATGGAAGCACAGATGGCTATGCCTCAGGCCATCACGTTGCAACATTGTTTGAACGGCATTTTAAACAACAACTGTCACGCCGGTCATGTAAATGCGTTATGGATAAACAGGTTGTGTAGTGATCGGTGTGGAGACCGATTGTCGATTCTGGATTCGCCACAAGCGCAGTCCCAATGGAGAACGGTCCGACAATGGCCCCATATCGATTGGGGTTAGTCTGAATGCGGTTCCTGGAAACGCTCTACCGAATGTTGTCAACAATTACGTAATCGTCACACTGAACTGTTGAAAAACGCCAGTAAAGGAAGCTAGAAAACTTTACAAAAACTGACTTTCAAAACTTTTGTAATGAAATCGTGAACTGCAGAATAAATACAGGCAGAGGCGGAAATGCTAGAAATAATGCTTTGAAAAATGCCTCTCAAATCTCAAACTAGCGATGAAATCGATGATGTGGATAATCTCAACGCAGATGATAGGAAGCTTATAGCGGCTTTGGAAAAATATCCGGAAGTGCCAGAGCACGTTGTGATCGCTTTGCTGCCTTCTCTTAAGAAGCAGCATCCCAAACGAAATTCAACATCTGCACAGGAACCCAGATATGCTGAACCGTACAATAATTTTGAAGATTGGATGTCATATTGGACGCATAGATTCCCGACGTGGCAAAAATACCAGCAATATTACGATCACTTATGTAAGCAATATCAACTGGGGAGTTATGGTCGAAGCCCGAAACAAAATGAAGACCATAGCGATAACTTTGATGAGAGCTATCATAGGCCTAGCTTAAAGATGTCTATGAAACCCATGACAGACATTCACTATGAAAATATTCCATCTGTTCGAGAAGCGTTTACTTACAAAAACATATACCCGATAAAGAAGAAATACTAAAAAAATTGCGTACAGTGGATATTATAAAATGTTTGGGCCTCGCGGCGAAATTAAAGCACGATATCCAAAAATAAAGTTTTGAAAACATTTTGGTTTCTAAAGTGTACCCTGAACCTAATGCAGCTAATTCAAAAGAACACGGACAAAACAATTTTCCTTATACATTAACATACGGGACGCCTAAACATAAGAAACGAATATTGCAATCACGTTCCGGACAATCAGAACTAGGCCACGAATACGAAATACTGAATATTGATGACAATCGTAATTCAAATAAAGAAAACTGCTTTAATATCGAAAGAAATATAAATGTTCATGAAATGAATAGGGAAACACAACCGTACAATTATATAAAAAGTAACTCCAGAGAAACAAATTATAATGACAGAAATCCTGATGCTTGTAGAAATACCGATGATAAAATAATTTTTCAAAATGACTCTGTTCAACCTCCAAAATCCTATATTGTCTACAAGATACGGCAGATAGAAACTGCGATATGAAAAAGAAAGAGAGCAGTATTGAAATCCGAAAAATCAGACATTGAAATATCTGAAAAGTCAAAAATATAGAACCGGAGAATATAATGAATGTCTGTCCAAATATGATGAAGCCTATTCGTCGACAGCAGTAAATCGAAATATCCTGATCACAAATATAATGAACATAAATCCGACAGCGAAAAATCAGGAAAATTAGAAAGCGTAACTGCAGTAACAGAAAGACAGAGAAATCTTTTATTCCATTAAGCTCAGAAGAAGTTGGTTTTGAAACAAAGCTAATTAAAGGGCAGAAGAATGAAGCAAATCTTCGAAAATCAGAAGACAAAACAATTTCCTATACGAAATCCATGGACAGAATGACAAGAGAAAGTATATGAAACCAACACTGTAGAAACTGTAGAAGCTCGTTCTAAAGTAGTAAAGTATCCTTCGTATCTTGAATCTGAAAACGCAGAAAGGGTTTCTTCTGTGGAAGAAATCGTGGGAAACTTGAAAGCGGAAAAGCCTCAAGACGAGAAGAAGTATATAGTAGTAGCTGAAACGGCTTCACCTTGACAGAATTTTGGAGGCGTAGAGGCCGAACTCGTAGATTCAAATAATATGAGTTAAGGTTATTTAAAATATATCCGTTTGAATTATTTTTTATATTACAGACTCAATCGATGAAGAAAACATGATTTTATTAAATTATAAGTATTCATCGATTATTATTTAAGGAATCAGAGTAATAAAATATATATATGTTCAAAGTTTTACCAATACTAATTGGTTTTTCACTTCGTTAAGCGTTTGGTATAAAGATTCTAGTAGCTAAGAGCTATAATTATTTCATCCCGTGCGTCCATCTGTTCGTCCGTTATCATATCACAACCTTATACTTAACTCCTAATTTTTTATAACCCTCATTTTTAGCACTTCCAATGAAATATACCGGCACGTGTCTTATGTAAAATGTATGTCATATTGTAATGAATTTAGGAAAGAAAAATTGAGAGAAGCTAGAACAACCATTAATTTTTTTGATGCTATACTACATTCTTATATATCTTTACCGCCCTGGTTTTGCTTCCTGTTGCGTCTCTAATGGCAAACACTCGCTCCACGTTGGGCGCTAACTGACCGTGGGCGGCGCTCGACAAAACTAGCCTCGAGCGTCTGCCAGCGGAGACGCAAAGAGAATTCAAACCGGAGAACTAACTAACTTGTAATGTAAATAAGTATCAAAAAAAACTAGATCGGGTCGTAGGTTTAAATCCAAACTGGAGCTGGGATCTTGCCATCTCATTAGGTGATCTCATCAGCTCCTTCTATAAGGAATTAGCTCTACGGTTTAATGTGATTTCTTTAATATCTCATGTCTTTTCTCTTTGCGACCGGCTTATTTTTGACCAACAAGCCACCGACCTTTATCAACCTTTTGAAGAAATTCTTATAATAACTAGAAACATTTTTTTTACATACTCTTAAGCATATATATATAAAGATGATAATGGGGACTAAAGAAAAACATAACTTTAATGTAATGTAATAAATAATAATAATAAAAAGAATAGCTACATCAGTGTTTTATTTCATAAAATCCATCATCGCAATCACATATCATAAGATGCCTTCAAATATATATATGTGCTACCGCAAGCGGGTGCAGCCAAGACGGGGTAAGATGGGAGTTTGCGTTTCCAAGGTTGCTGACGACCAACAGTTGCATCACGTTGGCCAAATCATTATACACCGAATTGTCGACCACACCGACGACACGGGAGAGGCCACGACCGGAGCTATGGGCGTCGGGGCGAACAGGGCTGGAAGGCGTAAGGGTGGAGCCACGACCACAGGAGCGGTCATCAGAATTTGCATCTGGATGCAGGCATGGCCGCTATCTGAAACGAGGAATAAACTATTTTCGTCTATTTTAACTACTCGAATACTTACTATGTATATAATGTAATTATTGTTTATACCCTCTCATCTCTTAAGTTCTCCTGCATTCAGGAAATGGGTGAAAGTAAAGAGTGAACCAAAGTTTCAATTTTTAATTTGAAAATTACATTAACTTAGGATGGTTTCTCCGGAATTAGTCATTATTTCAAATCGAAGTCAGGAATTAATTTAAATCTTTAATTTTATATGTAATCTTAAGAGCTTTTTTTATAACATTAATTAGATTATTAGTATATTACTAATAATATTAAAATATCTACTTGAATTCCCAGCGCAACACAGGCAAAGAAATAGAAGATGCGAGCCATCTTGAATTAGGTCAAGAAAGATGTGAAGTTATGAACTCGGTAGAAGCTTTTTATACTAAATATTTATCTGCAATTACAGCTATTGTTGTAATCATTATTTGTAAATAGTATTTTTATAACACATTTATAATTTTTATCAGGCAATATTGCCTATTGAAATAAATGCAGTTGCACTATTGCATTATTTACTTACAATTTACCCAATAATTGATAAGTAGTTTTGTAGTTTACGTATTTTATATACAAATTCAAGATAATTTTTCATCATATTTTATTTACATTTAATTACAATATATATATACGCCATTTTGTTCAACAACTTGTTGCCATTTAGTAGGTAGTGACAAAATCTTACTGCTGTAAAAATTTTGGAACTTCTGATCAAAAAGCTGCGAATAGCATTGACAGTCGTTTCTTGATGTTGACCTAACACTACCAGAATCCTGAAGAGACCAAACAGATGAAAATCTGAGGGTTCCAAGGTCAAAGCTATATACATGGCAGAAGCATTAACACTTACCAACCATCTCTCGATATTTTGAGTGACCAAAGATATGTGTGTTTGGTGTTATCATGGCAAAAACCACGCCCTTTCTATTCATCCGTTTTCTCTACTTCTCGCTTGAGTCTAAACAGTTGTTGTGAAGACATCCCAGTTGATGGTTTTGCCCAGCGGTAAAGCTCACAATGAATAATCCCTTTCCAAGCCCACCATACAAATAGCATCAACTTACAGCATTAATCCGGGTTTCGCTATAGGCTGTGTATTTTGCTTGCCTTTTAACCGTGATTTTTTTCGCACGTTCTTGTCGTAGGTGTCGTAGATTATTGCATCACCAGTCATTGATCTTTTAAAAGAGTCAATTTCATTACGTGTTAATAGAGAATCGTACAGTTTCTTTCTTTCATTCATTCATTTATAACATTTCTTCCCGTGAGCTCGTGTGGACCCAAAATCGAGTTTTTCATTATGTCCAACTTTTAAAATAGGTCGTAACTGTTTTATGATCAACGCTCAAATTTTCAGGTATATCGTAAGAACTAATATAGTGATCTTGCTCTACTATAAAATGGCATCGACTTTATCCGTAACAGGTCGACCAGAGCGAGGTTCAACTTTGACATCAAAATTACTGGACTGAAAACGCTTGAACCAGTTTTGTGCTACTCTTGGACCCTCATTAGGTTCATGAACATCACAAATTTTTTCGCCACTTGTGTCGCCATTTTTTTCTTTGCAATGGAATTTTAGACATTTTCTCGTTTTTTAGTTCGAATTTCTATGTTAGATTAATTCATTTTGGCGTACAGAAAATAATAGAAAGTTGGTGGAACACCGTTTTACTTTTTCTTTTTTTGATTCTATTTTTTAAACAAACAGTACAACCAAAGAGATTTTCCCTACAACTTTTTACACATAAAATACGAAAAACTCTTTCATCGGCCTAATACTCGTTCTCGATTTTAATTGATCGATCCTCGTATCTGGATAATGAGCTGGCGAAAGAGGCACCACGATTTCTGAATCTAGTCCATTGGCATTAAAAAGCTAAAAAGGTCTTTGGCATACAAAATGGCGTAGATCTCATCCGAATTTCAGTGAATATTGAAAGATTAAATACTTTCTAATTTTATTTCCAAAACTTAAATTTTTGTTAGCCAAATTTCTAATTTAACTTCAATACGTCACTTTAAGGCTATTTATTATTCAAACATATAGGCTTGGTAAACGTTAAATAAAAATAAAGTTAAAAATATAGTTAAATCAGCTATTACAGAAATGAGCTAAATATCATCGTTCAAAGTTATTTTCGTGAAAAGCCATTAAAATATCGTTTTTTAGTATTTCCGAAATTTAAAATCACCATCATTTTAAACTAATTAGCCGAATTAGCTCGTTTTCGAACTCTTTTATGGTAATTGCCTTAGAAAAGTGTGCACAGTTTCACTAAGATCCCTTTAGAATTGAAGGCGCTATTGTGATGACGAGCGCGTTATATCCACATATATGTATAAACTTTTAAACCAATGCTACTTTATGAACCGCCTCGACCACAGAGAACATAATATGACGAAAATTTCTGCAAATTTTCGTCATGGAACCAAATACCAAAGTTAGATTTCTAAGGAATCTACTAATAGGGCATATCCGACCTACATTTTGAGCGCGATAAGTAAAATAAAATATGACAAGTTTACTAAAAAGTCGTCAAAACCACAAATGAGGTCAACCTCGAGGCGCGTTTTCACATCCAGGTTTCGTCGTCAGACGCTCATTGCCAAAATGTCGTGTAAAGACTCGTCGATACAAAAGATAAACCTAAACTCGCGAGGTTTTACTAGTAACTGACAAGAGTTCTTTGATCCACTTTTCGCTTCATCATCAGACCCTCGTTACCAGATGTAATATACAAGATTCGTCAAAAAAAACCAAATGAGTCAAGACTCGGGGGCTTACTAGTAAATACTGAAGAGCTCCATTATCCATATCCAGGCTTCATCATTAGATTATTACAAAATATATCATAAAAGACTAAATCTCTGAAGGTTCCATTATTCTCCTCTTGGCTTCATCAGAGCCTTGCAAGATGTGATGATTCTTCAAACAAAACGAACGAATCAGGCTCTACGAGCTTCCTGACACATTGCGCTGTATTAGGAAGCTCGTCGAGTAATGAATATACTAAGAAGTACTGAACAGCTCCATCATTAAGCCTTTAGATCCACAATGTAAGTCTTGATATCGATATAGTACACGGAATTTATGAAAACGAATCAAACTATTCCAAACTCGAAGGTTCATTAGAAGCCATTACAGAACAGTTTATGTTATCAAGTCTCAGTATATTGTCTAACTTCTAACCGTCAAGGTATCCTGTGGCAGCAGGAGATGGTAATACTTAGGGCAAATACTTGCATAACGAAAAGTATTAAATGAATAAAACGCTAGTGGATTGCCGTAAGTTGCATAAAAGTCGGTTGATTTATTCGACAGATATCTTTAAAAGATTTTTGATTAGTGTTTTTTTTTAATATTTTTAAACTGCTCCACCTATAAATTGTAAAATCTACTATTCTTCAAAAGCAAAATCGATCGTTGCAAACTGCATCAATATGGATTGGTTTGTTCAATAGATGTGTATCATATCAGCATTTTGTAATGGATGAGCATTCAATGTAATAACTATTACCTATTTAAATTAAGCTATTTTTGATTTTGATTTGATTTGATTACCGAAAAATTTTAAAGGATTTCTTTTTAAAATTACTTGTAAAATTGATGATGGATTGATATTTGGTACTGTGTCATCTTTTTCTGTTTAAAAACTACATTGACAGACATAAAGTGGACAAAATCGAAAGACATCATATTCAAAATAAAATTGCATTTTTATTTTAAATAAATTTAGATTTTTGAACTTGAAATGTCCAAAATACCCACAAGTACATTATATTATTGAGCTCGGAGGCTCGAAGTAGCACTACTATTTACATTTTCTAATGATTTGAGCTCGAAAGTAACAAGAAGTTTCAAGTATGGCATGCAGAACCAACGAACTTTTGAATTTTAAGCTCGAAATGCTCAAATACTTATAGACAAGTTTAGTTAAAACTCGACAACCTCAAAAACAACGATAAATGTCATAGCAAGAAGTTTAGGGATGCCCTGTATTACAGACAGCCGAGCCCTAGTGTTAAAATTTGATAATGTTTAGAAAGTACGTATGTAAATGTAAATTTTTTATAAATAATTTTGTATACGGACTTAGGCTAATTACTCTTTTACTGTGTTTTATATATTAAATAGTTTGAATATTTGTCCTTATTACCGGGGTAGGGATTAGTTATTAAGATTATTTGTAATTTTGTTTACCCATATTATTATTTATTTGGTCTATTTATTAGAATATTTCTTGTTTTATTGTGAATACGTAAAAATGTTACGTATATATAATATGAATACGTAAATGCCCGGGCAATGGACTGCCCATGACGGCTTTTTTTTATCCTCGATGCAAGGGGAGAATTAAAAAAGTGCACCAGTCGCTGTTGTTCTGGTGCATAAGCTCATGCTAAATACAGAAGTTGAAATATCCATGCTGTGCATCATTTCTGTCCATCATCAAATCGCCCTTCGAGGGCGATAAAGAGGGAATACGGTGCGGGCTTAAGCGGCGGTGGAAATCGCCGGTATCAGCTTGCAGGATTACAGATTTCTTAGAAATAAAATTGCAAATGAAACTATTATTTGGATGTTGTGAAATTAATCAGTTTATTTGACGCATTAAATGCATTAACAAAATGATTAATTTTAATTTGCTTTCACATCGAAGGAATTTTCAAACAATCGTTTTAAAGAATGTTTTCTTCTATATAATTCCATTTAGTTCGTTCTTGATGTAAAATAAACGCTCTACGTAGTATTCTGAACTGAACTCAATATGTACTTACCATATATTGAGAGTTCAGAATCATGTATTTAGATTTGTCATATTTATACATAGAATTTCTCTGAAGAAACAACAATATTCGTCGTTAATACTAACATAATTTTGAATAAAATTTGCCTTGCTGTATCGTAAAATTGCATTTTAATTGATCGTTCGCCATGGAGGTAAAATGTCGCACCGAAGCAGCTGAAATAGCGCCCAAGCTAAATGAAGTTAAAACTCGATCCGTGCCGGAGAATAAGTTCAAACTGTCTCCGGGCGTCATGAACACATTGGTATCACAATGACCTTTAGCAGCTAACCCACATTGACCTGCGTGAAATTTTAAATTCCAAACTCCTTCTGTCGAATAGGAGAAAGATCGTAGGAGGGTATGCATTAACAATGGGATGGGATGATTAAACCGGAAATAGTTAAATTTTATATACCGGCCATTTGTCAATTAATATCCTACCGAAACGATTCAATATTTTTACTACGATCGAAAACGATTTCATCGACGGAATAATAAAACCTTATAATATAAAGTCCCCGTCATGAGAAGACATAAATTAAATACAAAAATAACTAATGGGTCGATAAAAAGAGAAGTATGTTGCAGGTAACTTTATTAAATTTTATTTTATTTTGGACATAGTCGCCTTTAAGCATTATACTTGGCACACCTTTTATAAGTTTAAAATTCCTTTTCTTAAAACTCCTCATCCTGAACATCTAAAACTCCTGGACTGCAGCGACTACTGTTTCATCATCTTCGATTCTTTGACCTTTCAGATACTTGTTCCAACTTGGAAATAGAATGAGAATCACTAGGGGCGAAGGATGGTCAAGTATTCCGAAACCAGTATCTCGAATTGCAGCCATAGCAACGGCGGCCCTGAGTCGATGCATTCAATATCTTGATGGAACAAACAATTTATGCTAGATTGTCTCGCTGTTTCTTTTCCGATTTCGTTACGTAATTTTTATTTCTTCTGTATACAAAGAGACCGTAACAGCAGCTCCAATGTCGAGATATTCAACAGGACCACCCTTCTATCCTAGAAAATAGAGCCCATGGTCTTCCGGTAAAACGACTCGCCTTAAATTTCTTAGGGGCTGGCGATGATGGTATTTTCGAGTCATGGAGTAATTTTGTTTCTGGATGGGGAAGCCACGTTTTATCCTTGGTTGTAAATCTAACAAAAACTATCGGGACCTGGTTGTAACGGTTCCAAGAAGCTCGCGATGTTAAGCTTGGTTTGTGCATCGGTAAGCATGGGGATCAGCGTGCAGATACTTTTTTCATCCCAAAACGTTAGTGTAAAATGCTATGCACACTACCTGTCGAGATCTTTGTTTCTTCGGCTACAAAACGTACACTAACAAAAAGATCCTGTTATAACAATTTTTTCGACTTTTTACCATTTCTGGTCACTACCGTTGTTAAGCGACCAAGCGAAGTTCGCCTTTTTGTTCATCATTTAAATTCGGCACTTCAACCGGTAACTCTAGAACACGGTGGAATATTTTCCTAAAGTATCCCGTAAGTCTTGATTAACTCGGTCAGTAGTGAAATTTTCAAGACTAACCGCAGAAATTAAATTTTTCCATTTTCAACAACACCCTGCGACTTACTGCAAACGAAAGACTTTCATTCTTAAATAACAAAAAATATTCGTACTATTACGTTTTTATAGTTAAATTGATATTCTAGCTTTATCAGTTAATATTTACTTTTTTTTGTTTCCAAAAAGTTTGTACATCATTCTCTCTTTATAGTGAAAGCCCCTCGTACTAAGTACAGCGACAATAGTCAAATACAATCAACTCAAATTAATATTTAGTTAATACAATACTAAAAGGTAATTTCAATTAATCGGAATATGATTTACCGATATGAAGCGCTTTTGTCGCCTTTTGTGGTATGATTTATTGAATATAAACATTTGATCCTCCATTTCAAAGTAAACATTTTCACGCGCACATTGTTACATTATTATATCCCCAAACAAACATACAAAGCTTTACAGAAATATTATTTTTGTTCACTGTTATATGCATATATAAAATGAAATAATCGCAGAAATAGGATTTTAATAATAGATCCAAATGTTGTGAACACCTGAATGTGTGCATATAATTTACTTCTCGCGACAGGAACTTCATATTCAACTATCCTATACAAACAATTCCTCTGTCTAAATGCCGAGGATCTTGCAGAACTGTCCTGACGACTGACAGATGAAAATTTATATTTTGATGAAGGTCCGATTTTCAAATCTGACTGTGTAGATATATCTTCTCTGAGAAAATTAAATAATAAAAAAAACTTTAAATTTTGCTTAATGTCCATTCTGGAATTTTGATGCAATTATTTTATTGGTATCTTCACTGATTCTGGACAAAAAGCACTACACGATATAGACCACAGACAGCGCTGCATGAATAAAATACTTAAGTATACTTTTGCTGATGTATGAAAATAAATATAAGGTATTTTGGCTCGACACATGCCAAACAAAACTTGATCACAAAGACATTGTGCGTTATATGAAAAAGCAAATATATTTTCGTAGGTTCAGTATCGAGTAAAGTTATCCAAACTGGAACAATGTTACCAACTTTTGATAACTTTCGGATCTGACACCACCCTGTCTCCCAAGATACGTGTTTAACGATAGTTTTGGTCGTGTCTGCGCGTTATCCCTCCCTTCAACCTTCACAGGCCAAGGAAAAGCTCTAGTAATAAATCAGTAACAAAGTGTCTATGAATATTTTCAAATTTTGATAATAAAATTAAAGAAAAAACGGAACACTAAGAATTTAGTAAAGTGTCTGTCTGTATTTTTGTCTACCGATCCATGTTTAACAAACCGTTAATTTTATAGACTTGCAAATTTATTAAGCGAAAAGGCTATTGTAGATCATCAAAGAATAAGTTGATGAAAATTCTTTGATATTGTTCCATTTATCAATGGTAAGGTACAGGTATAATAGACACCGCTCAGCGTTAACCGCACCACAGAAGAGTGGATCAAATGGTTCCTCAGCGATTTATTGTAACTTCGTGTTTCGTAATATACGTTTTTTGTTTTCTACGTCTGAACTCATCCTTCAACTTCCGATAGGCTCGCCAGTATCAATATTAATATGATCAAGATTGGGAAATTATAAATAGCTCATCAGAATGATAGGATACTACAAAACATTAAAAACTTCATCAATTCATGACCCTGTGAAAGAATATATTTAGATTATTAGAAATTTAGTTTAGTTTTTGTAAAACTAAAATGATGAGTAAGACGCGATAATGAAATAAAGATAGACATCGATTGCAACGTAATTTATTGGATTGGGAATTATTTTGTTATGTTACATTAAATACATAATTTAGTACACGACGGTAGTACCGCATCCGCCGACCACGGGGCGGTACAGGCCGCAGGGCGGCGGTAGGACATAGGGTGGCGGACTTTCGCAGGGTTAGGACTGCCGCCGCCGGACGGCGGTAGGGCGCCATCCAGCAGGTTGCTGACCGACAGCACTGCATCACGTTGGCCAGATTGTTTGACACGGTGTTGTCGTAGAGGACAGAGGCGCGATCGGGGCGGACGGCACCACGACCTCGGCCACGGGGCCGGCCACGACGGGCCTGACGAGCCCGACACGGCAGCAGCGCCGGCCCGGCCAGTGTGGTGCCTGCATCCGCAGGTGGTCATTCCCGGAGCGGCTATTAGGGCTGCCGACGTCATCTGAAATAAAATATAAATTCTATAGAAGAGAAACTTAAAAGGATTCAGGAGTTTTGTTAAATATTCGAATTATTCAAAAATTATTGATGAAAATTCTTGAATAAACATCAATAAGTAATCGATTGTTTCTTAAGTATAAAAATCCTTGATTCTTTAAGACCGAATGTTTAATTTTAAAAGCCTTCATAAATTTTTCCATTATTGGATTGTATTCATAACCAGTTGTGCAAGATATATTAGTAAATAAGTATTACTATTTGACTTGACAGTATTTTTTAACAAGTAACGACTTCAGCATTCTGTAATAAATATTCTTAATTGAAAATGAACAACAATAAATATATTTATTTTAAATGAAACTAATATTTGTTTTACCTGAACAGCAAGGGCGACGAAAGCGATCAAACAATAATTGAAAGCCATTTTCGTTTAAAGCGAAACTGGAGACCTGTTCTTTAACGTTATTGAACAGTGATTGTGATTACTTCAAAAAACCATTCAGTTTTTATACTATTTATTATCACTAGGATTTCAAAAAAATTAAGTAGGTAAAACCGCCTTCCATACAAGTAATGTTACCAATCAAATTATATGGCTACATTTCTTTATCTACTTACACTACTATTTACGAAATTACACTGATATTATATTAAAATACGCGTAAACTGTACAATATTTTCTATGAGTAAATAACAACGCATTACATATTTAGTGGTTTCGTAGCCACGCGATAGTCACGTACTGTAGGAATTGTATGTCAACCTACTGTAGTTATTTGTTTTCTCCAATTGTAATGAATTTTCAAAATTGCATTGGATAAAGAAAAAAAACCTTTGTTTTCTGTCGCCTATTCATGGTGTTGGCGAACAGGATGAGTTTGTTATCGTAAAGTACGTGTTCATCGTGAACTTCGTAGATGTTTCATGGTCTCAAATTTTTATTCGCAATTTCCATAGATCTGTATACATCTGTTGGGGATCCATACAGCTGTGTGCACGATGAAGTAAGGCTGTGTGCGTTCAAGAAAAATGCACACAAAGATTTCAACAATCCCGATCTAGAACCAACACTCGAACCATGAGCTTCGCTCGTTTCTTTCGTGTTTGCTGTCGAAATATACCAACTTTCCACAAAATGCTTGAATATGTTTCACACTAAATATACAAAATATATCGGTTATAAAATTTATTTACATATATTATTTATTAATGTCATCTCTAGCTTATGTCATATGCTATTTGTTGTTGAGAACCAACAAAGTGGCAAAAGTATTAATCTTAAAAATCTACGAAGGGACGTTAAATAGAGCAACGTTCAAAAAATATCATTTTCAGGGTAAATATACACATGGGTGCACTTGGAAGGCAGATCTGCATCAAAATAAAATCAATGCAAAATGTATAAATTTACATACATATTAATTTTATTTTAAGTTTTTGTTTAATTTAAAAGTTTATTGTAAATAAAGCATTCAATTTTTTAAAACATTTTATGGCGTAATCTTGTTAACCGTGTATTTAATAGGAAATCTAGGAAACGAAAAAAAAATTATTTCAGTTATTTAAACATTTATTTTTTTTAATTTACAGTGAAGACGAAAGTTGGAGAAAATTTTGTTAATCAACAACTGCCTAACTTGTTATAAAATTGACATTAAATTAAATTTCCACGGGGAATACTTTTTATGAAGTGTCCTAAATACACCATAATTTATTCCAAATCTTAATTAATAGTTAATGCATTTAAAAAGTTATTTAGAGTGACGTACTCGATTTTGACGCTGCACGAGCTACTTTAAACGCGCGGGAGGCTCATTTTCAGCGTTAAATTAAAATTATAAATAATGGAGATAGAATTCGGCTAGTTAAACGTTTTGTGTAGGAAATGTCATCCTCTTAAAGGATCTTTTTAATAATTTCTAAATATTAACAGTTTAAGAGATATCGGCGAAAAACGGAAGACCTTTTACATCTTTAATTGTTCATAACTTTTGCGATTTTTTTTTGCTAATAAACGATTTCGATACATTTTTCTAGATATTATTCCGGATCGAATGAGCTATAGCACGTATTTTTAAGAACGGTATCTCTGTTTTTCACCATTTTCAACTTCTCACCTAGACTATAGATGGCGCTGAGGATTAAGCCGTTTCGTTGGAAAAATCTAAGGCATTGGTATTAGCACAGTGTCAGTCCAAAGGTATCGAAATGCGTATGCTTTAACATCCAAAGCGAGCTTATCTCGTAGCCGAGTCCGTCTCGGCACGACGATAGGGACGACCTCGTAGGGCCGACCTCCTGAAAATGTAATTTTATCGCCCGGCGTGCATCGGACGAGATGTGTTACGAGAGAGGGGCCCTACCGTGACGTCATTAGTTCGGTCCCTTTACGACGGGAGGGCCGACACAGCCGGCGTAGGCCTCGGCGACCGAGCCGCGTTTCGCAATAGAACGGATCATGCCGCTCATAAAACTCGTCTAAGCCAATAGTTAGCAATTTATTTAGGGCAATGTGCGCTTTTATAATAAGGTCCTGGCTGAAATTCGAAACTTGCCATTTTATGAATTTAAACGTTTCGGTAAAAGTACCGCGTTTGAATATGGTAATGAAAAAACCCCTGGGATTTAACTGCTCGCTTACCAGGTTGCTTCATGTTATTTCTAAGTGTTGTACTAATTTATTAATTAGTCAATACTTTGTATCGATGAATAAAAAAAAGCAATCCTCGAGTTTCTTTCCGTTTTACTCAAACCGAATCAGCATTAGGAATGGGCGGTAATGTCCAAAAGAATTTGCTAATGATATTTTTAAGTTTAATTTCATTACCTACGACATAAAAATATTTTAGATTTGATTTGAAGGATGCGTTAAAGGCAATGTAAAACCACTCGACAATCTCGTTTAGGACTCGCGCCTAAGGGTTCCGTACAAATTTAATTATGTACCTGGAAATATATTTGAAAATTTTGAAAAAATTTCAAAAAGGATCTCGGTAGCATATAGGCAGAGAGACAGATAAGCAGACTGACAGACGGACAAAAGTGATCCTGTAACGGTTCTTTTTATACATGAAAATCAATTCTTAAGCAGTTTGTTTCAAAATTACCTTCTTTGTATAAAGATCAAGTAGAACCCTGTCCCATCAATCGTCTATTGAACTGATATGAATTTACACTTTGACGCGGAAACTTAATGACTTAAAATAGGAAGTATAGACATTCAAATATACAAATTAGGTTACTTTATGTTGTGCTGGCACCAAATCCAAAAACAACAAATTATTTTAATTAAAGGATTTTGAAGGTTGTTTAATTTATTGTTTATTGTTATTATGTATGTTTTACTATAGAATATTAAATATTATATATATGTGTGTGTGTATAGATGCTAAAGTTGCTCGCTCGCTTTGACTATACAATTGTTGCTTAGGTTTTTTTATAAATAAAGTAATTTAATTGGGTACGTTCATTATAAACTAAATAAAACAATGCTTCAGGTGTACCTTACTTCTTTTTCTTTCATTTATTCCAAGAGCCTCTTTGTGTACAGAAATCCTCGTTTATTAACGGGCGCCTTTCGGTTCCCAAATCGGGTGTTATTTCAAAATGAAATTCTTGATGTGGATCATCCTCAGAAAATATGGAAGCTATAGCGGACTTTTTGGAGGTCTTTGAGGATCCACGATCGTATAGCACATCAGTTTGTTATGTCTCTTATGATGGTTTATTTGAGCGCCCTAAAGGGTCTTTTCCGACTCGATTCGCCATTATCGTAACTGCTTGTCGTGCGTTAAATTGTGTAACAAAATATATCCTGTAACCATCGAAATGGAAAAGTATAGAATTATAACTTCGAACAAAATTACGTTCATTCGTGGCACTAACTCATTACAAATGTATAATGACGATGTACGACATATTTTTAAACCATTTAATCTCTAACAAAGGACCTATTATCATCTTTTTTTGGATGTAGTTTCGAATGATAATGTTATTTCTTAATCGAATAGAAAGAAGAGAAAGAATAAAGACACTCTTTTAAGTGAGAAAGAGAGAAGAATAAAGACACGTGATGAACATCTTACGGCGGTGAAGCCAATATCGTGTGCCACGCCCCTACGAAGCTAATTTCGTTTGGTCATTTTGTTTATGTAGGAATACTTTTATGCTTTTCTATTTCGTTACCTATAAATTAGCATGAAAACGTAGTCATGAATTAAAAAAACATGTAAATCTGATAATAGTCATAAATGGACAGACAGACAGAGAGACGCTGAGTTTTATACCATGCATCCATGTAAACTTTTCGATTTATGGAATGTTACGAGAACTTTACATTACAATGAAAACTGCATTCAAATCGGTTGAGCCGTTTCTGAGATTAGCGTGCTCAAACGCGTAAACAACTGATATTTTAAAAACTTTTTAAAAGTTTTATAGGTTTCTATGACTTTTGTAGTCTTTACAGTTTTGATGTAGGTCTTCTGTGACGCGGGAGGTCTTATACAGATTACCCTTGGAAGGTAGATCCCATAATTTCAAAAAACTATTTTTCTAAATATGCGGAGGTTTTCTATCAATCGTTTTCTGACCCATCACACGAATTTTTGTACTTGAAATATCACGTCAAACGCCGCCCAGAGAATGAACATCGGCGCTGCGTTAAAGAACATTGCAGTTCGAATATATTCAATGAAAAAATTAGAGTCCTGCAGAGTCTCACAAAATTGTCAGAAAGTTCTTGTGATACCTTCCGGCTAAGGAGCCGGACATATCCTCTTCTATCACAGAGGTCTTGTGGCCACCTACCGGCTCCATTATCTAACCAGCTCCATGTCACATAATACTGGCACCACCTGACTTACAATGCGTATGCAAAATTTCAGCTCAATCATACACCGAGTGTATCTAACATATAAGATTCGTTTACAGACATACAGTGGACAATGAAATAGTAATCACTAATAAAATAGTCAATTATGGTGGTGGTATCTCTTAACTGACGTCATTTTAAAACTACTACTTGGTTCCTCAATCAATTCAATTTTGAATCAATTCAGTGTTCTTTAAAGTTAAACAATATGTACTTTTCTGACAAATTTTAATCAATTCCCTTCTGGGACATACCTGTAACAATTTCTGTTTTTCTAACGAGTTAAACCGTCCATGCCGGCACAAGAACCATTTCTGTCCATGGCTCCGATTGAACCTTTACATTCTGCTTTTAATGCAGCACTCTTAACCATTAAACCATCGTCGCTCATAAACATGCACGATGTATATAAGTTAAAGTAAATTCTATTGAAATCTGTCAATGAATATTGCAACAGAAGTGTCCAATAATTTTTTCCATATATCGGCATATAATGCGCAATGCATTTCGAAAATATACAGCGAACGGTGCGTTATTTTATCGATGATGTTTCAAACAATTTTCAGAAAAAATCATATCTTTGGAACGTGCTTTTTAATTACAAAGAAATCAGTGCGCAACAAACGATAAAATTTTATCGATTTTATCGATAAAATGTCGTAAAACTTTAGCAATTTATAATATAGTATTGCACGAAATTCACCAGTCAGCATTGACTGTTCGCTATCAAACTTGGAAACAAGAAGAGAAATGGCGACTAGAAAATCTATCTAATCATTGTGCAAATCGTAATATTACAGGTAAAAATACGTATTTAGCTAATTGTAGATAATAGTTCATGTGTAAATTTAAAATAACTCCACTTCAGAAACTGTGTCCATCTGTTTATTGGACCGTGTGTCACAGGCCTTAACTTTCAAGGCTGTATAACACAAATGATCGATGTTTCTTTCGCGTCCCGATAACGTATCGCTATTTAGGTTAAGTTACGCTCGTTGAGATTTGGATTGGGATGCTTGAAGCTCGGCAGTGGTAAATCATTTCCGAATATCTAATCTTGACTGGCATCATGTAGTCTTCTAGCGATTGACTGGTCTTAGGGCGGTTTGTGAACTCACCGTGTGTCATACGACCTTTTTCGATCGTGCCCAAATAAGGCCTTTGTCTTTTAATGATACGAATGTAGAGATGTTCTATGAAAGTCAAAGTTGCTGAAGATAAATACGAAAATTATAGCGGTCGTTGTTTGAAGATGTCTGGGACTACTTTTAAACACGTCGTAACAAAATTTACATATCACATAATTTAAACGATTCCTTGTTAAATTCTCTCAAGATAATTAAATGGGTTTTTATTTTATATCTAATCGGTTAAATTTTAGTCGAATCCGCATTTGGCTGATAAAATTTATTCCATAGTTATTTAGTTTATTTTGTGATTGTAATGTCTTTTGAGTGTTTAGTTTTGGATATGAATTTTCATAAGGTTAAATGGAATAGGAAGAATTTGCACTTTCAGCAATAAAGTCTTTCTTTGTTTATTTAAAATGTTTTCGGACAAGCAATATTGTCAATATTTTATCTAGACTTGTTCCGTATGAGGCTACCTAATCGTAGTTCATAGATGTTTATTTGAAATCAGTATTTATTTTTAGGTTAATATACAAAATATTTTTTATGTTCCTTCAGGGTTTCATAGGTCCAAGTTGCAGAGACCAATGTGGTAGCAACGCTATCGAGGTTGGGCGTCCCGGCGGTGACAGAAACTGTGATACCAAACACAATGTTACCAACATCCGTGATACCAAACATACCATGTGGGTCCACCTACAGATTCGTTCCATCATGTTCGACAAATATACCATAGACACCTAATTCCCAGCAATGTCAACGTTATCCAAACCAGACTGCCGGTCGCGGAACCTGTGATATCTAATAACATCGTTCCTAATTCTATACCTAACATATTCTGGAAAGCAGGATTGCCAATCGCCGAAACCATATCGCCGAACGTTGCTCCATGCTACAGTAATACAGGACACCTTATCAACAATTTGGCTAATGCTCTTCAGTTGCTAGTTGTTGGCAACTTATTGAGCAACACTTTGCCGTTGAACGATGTGGTGGCGCCAATGAGATAAACGTTCCTGTTGAGCAATTAGTAGGAGATGGTTGTATAAACAAACCTAATCAATAACATTAACCCTTGCGATAATGTTGTTAACTTTGTATAAATTTCGACAATGAAATGAATTATATGACGTTAATAAAATAATACCATAATATAATTATGTTTTAATTCCTTTTATCCTATCTTTTTAAACAATATCCCACTTTCTGGATCAACTAATCTGCCAGTTATTTATAACAATACCGTTGTATAAATAGTTTTTTTCCTAAGAAAAATTTATCTATATTTGTGTCGTCTCCAATTTATTAATAGTGATAATGGCTTTTATGTTCAATATCATCTATGCAAGTTATCTAAACTAAAACAATTTTATTTTTATCTAAAATATCGACAACAATCCGCCACTACAGAATTTTTGTTGGCGTAAGCTGTCTAACCTATTAGATACATGTAAAATGATTTATAACAAAATCTTTAATTTTGCAAAGTTTTATAAAACCTGGGATTGGCTGTGTCGTGGACACGGTCGTGTATTTTACGTGAATACGTGTACGTAACGGATGATATATCCCTTGGCTCTTCATGTACAATTATTTCTTAAATACTAAGAAGTCCTTCAGTTTCGTGTAGTTATAAACGTAGTAGTGAAACGTGCATAGCCGCTGCTAAATGTCCTTAATAATCGGTGTTCGATTAGGCCGATATTTCAATTTTTACTTTAATTACATATATAACTTACACTAATATTTAATATACGCAATCGCTAAAGCTTGAAAAAGTTGACGATTCAAATTCAAACGAAAATCGTAGCTTCTCTGAGTCAAAATTTATACTAAATAGAAATTTTTCGATGCGACGATATGACCTCTAAATGTCTGCATATTCCTCCGTCGCGCGCGACGCCTCAGATCCCACTAAACGTAACGAATTATTGGAACCTTTAGCAGGTGGTACAATTACATTTTGAATATAGGTGATAGATATGTCGCTGCAGCAACAAACTGTATCCTTTGATTTTTATCATCAGTTTTCTGATTTGCCTCCCTCTATGGAAGCAAATTTAAAGACGTATTCGCGTCAAAAAGTTCATAACATTTTACCTGTGAAATAAAGTCTTAAGTGAAACTTCTCCATTTGATATAAAAAGGACTCTGACAAGTGCGAATAGGAATCGTGCGATAAGGGTTCCGTACAAATTTAATATATAATAGTTAAACATTTTGTCCGTAGTGCCTTGACTGTTTACGTCTGTTTTCTAGACCAATACAGAGGCGATATCCCGAGAATTCCGAACCTTCCTATGCTATCGTAAAATTGTTGAATGAGCTTCATTACTAACGCACGAAACTCTGCCGCTCTGATCGCCTGCGCATGACGTAATGCGCAGATATAACGCCAATCTTCCCTCTTCTCCGCCGTGTTCCAATTTTACACCATCGCGACGCTTTCGTGACTAACTTCACAGCAGAGTTTCGTGCGTTGCACTATATAAGAAAATTGTTTTAAATTACCAGACATCCGCTTTAAAAGTAAAATTTACATTGGATCGTCTATCGAACTTCCATTACGTCACGTACTTGAAAAACAATTAAAGGTTATATTTGATACTTGTTTGATTAAAATACGTTTGTAGAGAATAATTAGCGTAGTTGAATCATATGAAAACAAAGATTAACTAAAGATTTATGAATAAATCCAATTAGTTGCCCACAATAATGTTGCCATACCATAGATTGACATAAAATTAACAGTTTGACTTTCAACGGCTTGTATAAATAATCCAAACACATGGAAGCTTGTATGGAACAAGGCGATAAAATAAATGCAAGTTGAATAATACAATTCTTTATTAAATAAATACGTCAATTCATTTAACGTTATAAAACATCAAAATAAGTACATTCAATAAACGTTATTAGAGACACCATCCATCCGGTCGTCCGATGAGCGCCCGCAACATGGAAATTGGAAATCTTTATTAGGATACGTCATTCCGTTGAGTGAAAATTGAGGAAAAGCATCCGCTTGTGGAGAGTTCGAAGCGATCGAGTCGTAGGGCGACATTATATTCAAGCTTCTAGAACTTTGAACGGCCGTAGGGTTGAGAATGGAATTGGGGTAAGGGTTGACGAAGTTCGATGCGCCTACGAAGTAGGCAAGCAACATCGAAGGCGGCGATTCTGGATCGTCGACGTTACACTTGAATAGGGTTGCAAGTAATGCATCGACCTTTCTCGATCGCATTGAGGGTGATTGGGTATCTGATGGAGAATCAATCTGTGAAGTGGCAGGTGAAATAGTTGATTGCG
Source organism: Eumeta japonica (assembly GCA_005406025.1). Lineage (NCBI taxonomy): Eukaryota > Metazoa > Arthropoda > Insecta > Lepidoptera > Psychidae > Eumeta > Eumeta japonica. Next base: position 1,408 of record BGZK01002614.1, on the reverse strand, counting down.
TGTGTGAGATGGTGTGTATTGGAAATGCCGTAACAGTGGAGATTGAATTCCTGGATTCGACGTAGCCTTGGGCGCGTCGTGTACGGAGTTTGTTGTGAAATGTATACCGCAGGCTGTGTAATCATAAAGGACCGGGAATGTTAGGTATTTGTGTAGGTAATGGAGTACCGGTGCTATATTTAAGGGGGTATTATTTGGTTGTGCATAATTAGTAGAAGACAATAATCTAACGGTCGTGATCGGTATTGAAGATCTTGTGCTTGACGAAGATGTAGAGATTTTAAAGGAGTGGTCGGTACATGCGCGGGCGATGGCAACGGAATTAAATCGAGTAATTTCGCGATGAATGAAATCTCTTTCCAGTCTCTAGTTCGTTATTGGGGCTTTCATCAAATTACTGACTATCAGTAGTTGTAAAGCTATTGCTAAATTGTTCAAAACATCCTTGTCCGGGTCCGATGTAGTTGCTGACGGTTTTGGTGTTTTAAACATTAATGGAACAGTTTTAGAGTCGATTTTACATGGATACAGAGTTGGCAAGCCTGAAATGTGCGTTACAGATGGGCTGAAGACTCCGCTTGCGGTGGTAATCAAGCCTGGCAATCCGAAAGCAGACAATGACGATAAGCCTGCTGAAGGAATTGCAGGTACAGCGCTTGGTACCACGGCCGGTCTATCTGCTGTGCTTGGCTTCGTTAAGCATGAAGTTTGTAGATTTGATTCCATTCCACTCAACGATAGAAATGGAGAGATGGATGTCGAAACTTGTCCTTGGATACCCTTTATAAATGAAATCTAACTTGAACGGAGGAAATTAAAAGGAACACTAAAAATAATCCCTTGCTTAATATAAACTACCTACGTGCGCCTCCAGTTCATATATAATAATATTAAGTTACTCTTAAAAACTCCGGAATAATTATACTTCTTACTCGCTTATGAAGGTTCCTATTTTTTTTTTTCTTTAATTTTTCAACACAATTCCATTTTATTAGAACCCGTCTACATCTATATCCGTACTAATTAATGTTTGCGATATGCGTCTGATATTACAGAATTATGGTTGTCGTGAAAGATTAAAAGCGGTGCTGGTTCAGTGGTCAAAGACCGTCCTGCTGAAGCAGGAGGTAACCGGGTCTTGATTCTCGGAGAGCATACCAAGTATCGGGCGTTGTGACAATTTGTTAACAACGGTGGCTGGCGGCCCTCGCCCTCATCGGGCCGGGTGGAAGGCTTAAGATCCCTCAAACCGAAGTAGGGAGATTGTGGAACAGTATGGCTCTACAATATTAAACAAACTATGGACTTAATGGAATGATTAGTGACTTCACTATTAGGTTACACATTTGGTTTTATTTGTTATCATTTTATCGAGGAAGACAGTTAGGGAAATACGGACACACACACA
>BGZK01002613.1:0-48388 GCA_005406025.1 Eumeta japonica | reverse complement strand
TATAAGCTTGGGTTGTATCTATGTATGTATGTAATGGAATCTTTGAGCATAATTTTCACCAATTTCCAGAAGTCTGATTAATTTAAAACTTTTCATACATATGAAGAACCAATGACAATACAATAATTTGATAAATTTATCTCATTATCCTGATCAGGATTGCCAGGATCGAATAATTTCGTCATGTATCGTCTGCGTGAGAGCAAGTGGCTTATTACTGTTACTAAATTCTATTATTGTTTTGTAATAGAATTTAATAACAGTAATAAGCAATATTATTAGTTCAACTATTATTGTATTGTTACCAATCGAGGTAAAAAGAAAAAAATAAATATAATTAAAAAACTAAAACACGCTTTTAAAGCACATCAAACTAAAAAGTGAAAAATAAATCCTTAATACTCAAAATAATGAACGTATTGGAAAAGCATTGGGTTGCTCTGTATCACGAAAATATGGCACAAAGCGTACGCTTTTCCACAATACGTGTTATTGTTTATTATTTTTTTCAGTTCATAATAAAATTATTTTTCAATTTTATATTGCTTTACTTTGAAAGCATATTTTTTAGTTTTTTTTAAACTATATTTTTAATTCTATGCTCCATTAATATACAAAGTTATCAAATTAATTAATTACAGTAGTTCTCTTAAAAAATGTAAATATCTTTGTAAATATCTTAGTAATTTACTTTAGCCATTTTCAATTTTTAATAGAAGTCCTCAGTGAACATCTGCTCTTTTGTCTGTACATATTATGTAGACGCTAATCTCGAGAAAAACTGAACAAATTTAAATGTAGTTTATATATTGTGATTTGCATTTCTTCAGAAAGATTTTTTGTGCCGTATTACAGGAGCTCATCAATGATAATGATTCAAATTAGCAGAAAAAGCATTGAAAAGTTAGATTCTAGTTTTCTGTTTGTAAAGTTCTTCACATGAACTATATTTAAACTACAAAATCTTAAGCTTAGACTAGCAAAGCCACAGATTGGTCGCTAGTATACTGATACATACAAACAGTGGTGGCGCTACACCACTCGTGGACGTCGGCGATATCAGGTTTGCGAGGCCTCTTTTTAATAACTTGTAGGCAAAACTTTTTGCGAGGCCTCTTTTTAATAACTTGTAGGCAAAACTTTTTTGTTTGCGAGGCCCCTTCAGGCGCGAGGCCGTCGGCGGTCGCCGACGTCGCCGACGCCTAGCGCCGCCACTGCATACAAAAACTGCATTTTTAGACTCCAATCTAGTGTAAAATGTTTATTATACATTTGAGAATTCTATCAGTTTATGTAACTGCTTGTAAATGAATATCTCTTATTTAGATCATTGATTAATGTATATTTTTTTCTTGAGTATGCATGTTCTTATACTTGTACTCGGTATCAAAAAAAAATCTTTGTATACAAGTTTTCCAATTGATAATAAGAAATAAAACAGTTTAGGTTTTTTGCCCTAAAAAGGAAAATAACAAAAAAATAACTTTTCTATTCTAAGTCAAGCACAAACTAAGAATTTTTTTCTATAGCATATTGTAATTGCACAGAGTATCTTAGTTTTTACTCTCACTTACCGTAAGGTATATGACGCAATCAGTATAAACCTTTTGTTATTTTTAACATATGTTTATAAAAACCTTCTTCTGTTCCAGGAAAAAAATTTCTTTCACAAAGTGTCAACGAAAATATCGCAACCGAACATATTCATATTGAATAATCGATGGGATGCTTCTGCATCAGAGCCAGAATACATGGAACAGGTCAGTCTCATGCTGCTCATTTTATTTTTCAATTGTCAAAACATATTATATGTATGATGTTAATTTTCCTAAATAGTTGATCATGTTTCACTTTTATAATTGTATTAATTCCTTTTAAAACATGATAAATATGCTAATGAAGCATTCTACTTTTTGTTATAATGTCAAATGTTTATCACTCCTCTGTAGAAACACACCCTCCAACAATATTGTTATTTCATGTTTAGGGGCTTCTCACAGCTCCTCAATCCTCAATGAATTACAAATTATCCCTGCTGAATCTATTATAGTACATTCGTCTATCACGAATTTTTCACATATTATCACATTATTTATGACATATTCGTTTTCACATATTTATTAAGACAAATGTTGATAAATATATGTAATAGACCTAAATGTGGTTAAGGACAAGTGAGAACAAATTGGAGAGGAGATACAAAGTTTACTACTAAAAATCTTCGAAAAATACATATTTTCGTGGGAGCAAGTGTCGGTTTACGGCAAAGCACGGCAGATCGTGAGGCGCGTGGGCAGGAACAGCGCCCATCTACGGCCGGCGCTCCGACGTCCGGTCAAAAAACGCCGTACGCCTAACGCGATACATATCACCAGTAGTTGTTTAATTATCTCCAAAAAAATTAATTACTAAATGTACCCTGCATTTAATTATGCACTGCCATACCATTAACGACGGCGATGGTCTGAACAGGTGCGCTCGCAACACGCGACGCGTTGCGTGGACTTTTTGGCACGCGAACTGCGCGTGTGTTCACCCAAAGAGGCAGAGGAGCGCATATTCTTCGTCTCTGCTAAGGAAGCGTTACTTACACGCATGCGCGACCGCGACAAGCCTGTCTCCTGTAAGTACCACCACTATATATCACACAGGTACTTAGCAATGAATGTTAAATCATATTATAATGAAATTCTATAAACAGCTACAATATGTGTGTTAATTATATTTTGTTAGGTATTTAATCCCAAATTATGTATATTGTTATAATATATTTAAATTTAAGGCAATTTTAGTCATGTGCTGTGATATTTTTGTGTTTTGGTTTTTTCTGCCATCCCAACAAAATAACTGAGAAAATATACTTATCTATTTAAAAAATTCCCCAATATGCCTAGTTATCTGTCACACTATTAGAACTAATTAATAATAGATTAAAGAAATGTATTGCTTTTTAATATTTTATACAGTCCCTAAGTTATGATGATGTTTCTCATCAATTTCTAGAAAACTGACCATTGCAGAAACAATGTTACTGTTAAAACCATGTAAAAATATTGTGCCTTTATAAGGTAAAACTGATTATCTGCACAACTTTGGTTAAAATGACTTATATAAGACCATTTGATTCGTCTTTCAAAACTTCATCAGCAGATAAAACCAGTTATGCACTACAACATATAGTTTCGGAGACTGAACTGTAAAATAAAAACTCATGTGATCAAGATTGAAACCTGGAACATTGTAACCTCAAAATTATTATTAATCTTTACTTATTAAAATTTTCCTCATAAATTGACTATTTGAAGGTATAAAATTTAAAGAAAAAATCATCCATTTTGGATGTTTTCAATGTTATTTAATCGATTGTCATCTGTTATTTATTTCACATTAAAAATCATCTTTAGATTAAAAAAAAAAGCCATTCGGCATCTGCGAAATTGATGCAGATTTCTCATTAAATTTTCGAAATTTCAAATGGTCAATTGTATTTTATAATTCATTTACTTTAGTATATATAATGAATATTATAATTAAAAAATATTTGTGTCGCCATCCATTGGCTTGTGTGGCGGTGAATCTTCACAACTTAAAAAGTTTTTGTATATTAATATATTATTGAATTATATTGTATTTTTTTTTTTTTTGAAAAAAGATTTAAATTGCGATAACCTAAAAAATGTTACGTTTTTTCAGTAATTTTGCTTGATTTTTATTTGAGTAAGTATAATATTCAACATCAAAATGTACTGACATTAACTGTATGAACCTAACTGTATTAACCTAACCCCCACCTTACTCTTTTGTTGAATTAAAGTAAATCATTATAAACTATTGTAACATGTCCTTGATTCACGGTTCCAGCGCCAACACTGGCAGAAGGTCACCAGGTTCGGTACTTCGAATTTCTCGATTTCGAGCGCAAATTCGAAGAATGTATCAGCAAGTCGGCCGTCAAGACGAAATTCGAACAGCATTCACGGCGCGGGAAAAATATCGCTGCAGAAGTGATGACCGTTCTCGACCAGGTAATTATGGGCGTCGTGTAGTAGTACAGTAATCGGTAGATTATAGAGAGTAAATGATAAACAAACAAACTACAGCCGTTAAAACTGTCGCCAACCATTATCGTATACTACTTTATAAAGTTATCATATACATGTAAATTATTACAAACAAATAATTACTTTATCCATTTATTCCCTCAGTAATGGAAATTGAGAAGCAATTGTACGTTAATCAGAAAGTGGCTTCTCACACTTGAGAGCTACTAGACAATGAGAGTAATGTAAAAAGTAGCTAAATGGAAAGAAGCGTATACTTGTGACTTAATTAATCATTTTAAACTAACTATCCACATCATCAAGTTTTTATTTAACTCGATGTATTATTTTCATGTTAGTAAACTTCTCACTGATGAAACATTGTTGCCATTATGTAATATCAGGATTGATATTGGTCTTTAAATTAAACCTCAAACCACACAACACACCATTTCCTTCTTTTAGCGCGAATAGTGTGCATGTATTCATAGGTGTTACCAAAGATAACCATTTTATTAGGTTATTATTACTGTAACATGCTATTAATGTTGGTTATTGTTTTACTATATAATGTAAGACTACAATGTATATAGAATGAAAAGGAGTGGTTTATTTATGCTTCTACAGGTGTATGGTGCTGCCAGCGAGCTGAAGGCGACCAAAGTAGAGAAAAAACGCCAGCTGGAGGAGGAGCTAGCGGCCATCGAGGAGCAGCTAACGGCCGTCACGCGCCATATGAAAGACAAAATTAATCGAATGGTGGAGAGTGTCGAGCACAAGGTATTTGACATATTCATTTGTATGCATATTTGTGATGACAAATTTATATTCTTTGTTTTGTTATCACATCAAATTCTCCATTCAAACGGTTTAACACTAATAATTAGTGATTAATGTCAAACTGTGTCATGGGTATCACCTAAAATGTCTATAATATTTTTAGGTTTCCATAACTCCAAATAAAAAAAAAAAGATGGAATCCTTATAGGATAACTGTGCATTCGTCTGTTACATCCATTGTTCTGAATCTACTTGACTGATTAACTCGACATTTAATGCACATGTACTGCTGTATATGGTAGAATGCTGTATGAAATGAAGAAATTTGAGTTTAAAGATTTGTACTGTTTTTTTTTTTCAGAATGGTTTTCACAAAATGACATTGCATTTTGCATTGCATTTTTTCTGAAAACTTTCTTGTGCTAACAAAAAAAGCTAAAAATTTTCTTATACTGACAAAACAAAATGTATTTATCGGAACCTACTTCTTTGTAAAATTCTACCTCATACCTTAGCAAAACAATGTATATTTACAATACAATGTTTTACCAAAACATGTGTTAGTACGCCAGTTGTTATGCAATATAGATTTTTGTATAATCATGTAATATTTGATGCTAGAATGAATTAAAATATAGAATATATACAAACTTAATTTATTTAACCCAAAAAATATTTACTTCCCTTTATGTATTCATTAATTTATAATATAAACGTTTTAAGTTTTGTTATCATTGTTATTCAATTTAGTTACACTTTTAGTTTGTTTATTACAATCTTAATCAATATCAATGGTTTATATGTCTGTTATTATTAAAACTAAAACTAATATATAAACTTTTAGTGAAGATTACTTTAAATAAAAAATAGTATTAAATATTTATAAAGTACAAGTGATTAGGAGTTGTAATTTATTATGAAATCTTTTAACTTTTATTAATACTCTAGTGGAAATGCATTATAAGTGGTGTATGATTGGTGTATGATGGATTTACACATAGAGATAGTGAAATCACAGCTCATTTTAATAATTTTCTTTGCTTGTCTCGGAAGATTATTCAAATTATATTATATTGGCATATAATGATTTATTATTTCACTCACCTTTTTTTGTAAAAAAATTTAATTTGCCAAAAATTTTAATTGTATATTCCCTGTAAAAGTATGTGCTGCAAGTAATTTCTAAAATATACTGTTTACTGTGTCAAAATAATGGCTGAAACTCGAAATTATGACTACACGGTCATGAGTTAGGCAAGTAGACGATATGAATGTGACTACGTGTTGCAGGTATCGCTGACGCTCAGCCAGGAGATCCGACGACTGTCAGCACTCGTCGACGAGTTCGAGGCGACGGCGCCGTTCCGCACGGATCGTAGCGCGCTTGACGTCTATAAGAAGGCACTGCACCGGCACGTGGAAGCGGGTTTAGGCTCGCGGCTCAAACAACGGTTGTCCGCCGACATCGGCCACGAAATGGACACGGCCCAACGCGACATGGCCGAACGCATGTACCGTCTGCTGCCGGCACAAAAGCGTGCCGCCGCCGCCGCTTGCATTGTGCCGCACCAGCAGCCCTTCGAAGTTCTGTACCGCCTGAACTGCGACAACCTGTGTGCTGACTTCCGCGAGGATTTGACGTTTCGCTTCTCGTACGGTTTGAGTGCGCTCATTCAGCGCTTCCACAATCGACAAGCTCGCGTCAAGCCGCTGCCTGCTCCCAATCCCACGCCCACGCCCGCCAACAGCACGCTGCCCGCGTTGCCCGCCCCACATTATAGCGGAGCGAGCGCTTTGAGCGTCTTATCGTCTGATGAGTGGGGTACGGTGTCACGACTGGCGCTTGGCGCTCTCACGTCACAGGGTACCATGGGTGGTTTACTACTCAGCGGACTGGTAAGTTGTAAATCTTCTTGTGTTGATTACTTTACCATTTTGTGTTAATCATACAGTAGGGAATATGTACCTGAAGCAGATAAAAGTAAAATATTTTTTTAGTTCAGCATTACATTTCTATTGTTTTTAATGTTATTTATTTTTTGTTGAAAATGTAATTATTAAAAAGTTAAAAAAATATGAGAAACTCAAAATAGTTGAAACGTAACATCAGTCAGATGATCTGACTAATAGCGGCAGCCATGTATGACGTCAGTCTATGTCAACAAAGTTCTATATCGGCTTTATAAAATTTATTGTATCTCTCAACTACAAAAAAAAAACTTATTGGGTGCATTACTTTTTGTATTTTTACACATAGGCACAATACAATACTTATAAGTTGGTTTTTTTGGCTTGTTCTATGATGATTCTAAAATACAAACTCCACTGCACAATACTTTAACAATTTATTTGTAGGTTAGTTGTTTGTTTTCATAAACTGACATCACACAAAGGAACGCGTCAAATGGTGAACATTTAAAATTCCTAAATTTCTGATATTTTCAAAAAATTTTCTTTACTGTATTTTAGTTTTTTCATGCTGCATATTTTTTTACAAAACTATAGCTATAGGAGCCATCGTATAAAAATATTTAAAAAAATAAGTGCATGTACTGTAGCTAAATCATCTACATTTACCTACTAATAAAATATTAAGGTCAGCTATCAAACAATCTTCTTTAATGTTATCAGGAGACATTATTGAAAGCTTTGAAGTAAGTTTTGGTTGTAGTGACATATATTAAATGGAGATAGATGAAACTATTTTCACACTTTTATGGAGTTCTATGGACATAAGTTGGTCATCAACATTTTAAATTCTGCTTTTTAAGCAGAACCTCAGATTTGGAAGTACAATTCCATGTTTATTGCACACAATTAATCATGGTTACATATTTAATGCCTGGGCATAAGAAAGAAAACCCAGAATCGTACATTTCACAAACGTTTTAACTTAATGTAATATTTTGAAATTGCCACAAAAATTTTGTACATAAAAATGGGAAAACTTTGGGCATTTAACCACAGCAATGACTCAAATACTTAAAAATTCTATTCAAAATTACAATAAAAAACAGTACATAGTACAAATTAGAAAACTACAGAATCTAGAAGTAAAAAGGCATATGAGTTCATTGTTTGGTGTTGAAGGTTATTATTAGTTCTAATTAAAGTGATACTCCTTCCAACATTCAAATTCTATCAATAAGAATAACAGTTTTTTTTTTTTAATTTCACACTAATCAAATTTATTAAGTACATAATGTGTTATTTAATTTACACATAGTTTGATATATTCTTTACAATATCATTTTTTATTGTGTTTTTTCATTTTAACACTCAATATATTGATGCTTTTTTTCATATCCTATTGAATATCGAATGAATTGCAAGTAATAGATACAGAATTGTCATACATTGTTTCATTTTCATTGTCATATAAATTAACGAACTCTACTGCCTAAATAGCGGTAAATCGTGAGTAACAGTAGAGTTTGTTAACTATATAATATATGATGTACAGTTGTTGAAGACTGTGGGATGGCGCGTAGTAGCGGCGACGGGACTGCTGTACGGTGCACTGTATGCATATGAGAGGCTGACGTGGACGGCGCGTGCGCAGGAGCGCGTCTTTAAACGCCAATACGTGGCGCACGCCGGCAAGAAGTTACGGCTCATTGTCGACCTAACATCGGCCAACTGTAGCCACCAAGTACAACAGGAACTGTCCACGATGTTCGCACGGTTATGCCGACTCGTGGACGAGGCAACCACCGACATGGACGGCGAGCTAAGCGAGCTGCGCGAGCACGTGCGCGCGCTTGACGAGGCCGCCGCTTCCGCCAAAAAACTGCGAAATAAGGCTAACTACTTATCGCATGAATTACAACTTTTCGACGATGCCTTCCTCAAACACAATTGAGCCGTCTCCCGCTCCTAAAGTGAACATATAATGCAATCCCCAATCTCTGTACAAAGCGGGCTCGATTCCCTTTTTCCGAGTTATAAAATTGAAATTTATATTTGTACAATTTGTATGACACTATTTAAATGAAGATCAAAAACGATCATTAATTTATATACATATTTTGACTCAAAGCCACGAGCGACTTACAGCATCAGAGTGACTGCGACCGATGCCCATTTACATTAAAATTTATTACTGATCATTGTTGGAGTGCCGTTTCCTTACCACTCAGTTTATATTAGATAGATTATATATTTATTTATTTATTATTTCATATTGTGTAATCAAGGATAGTCATTAAATAGTACCATTATTTGCTTTTTGCATGTGTAACTCCTATTGCTAAGTATTTTATGCATTTTTGTCTTCACTGAGTTTAGTGTTTACTTCCTGTAATTTTGTGGCATTCTTTCGGTGCTAAATGTAATATAAAGATACTTACATTAATACAAAGAGTATGTCGGTCGTCGGCAACAGCGCACTTTAACACACATGGGATTGCAGTTTATTGATCAGCAAAGACCAGCGTCGTGAAATTTCATTTTTTTATGAAACTTTACCAAAGCTGACAAACGCGTACAGCTTTAACAGGGCTTTTCTACAATGCCTAAATATAGTGAAATTTAGCCAGTCGTAATTAGCATTTGACGTGAGACGTAGTATACATCCACTGTTGGAAGATCATATTAAAGTTCTTCTTATATAGGATAGTGCGGATGACACATGTTTGATATAAATATTTTGAATAAAAATAATATATGGTAATTATACATTTTCATCAATAGGGCTTTCATAAACGATTCTATCTTGAGAGTGATTAAAAATTATTGACATATCCCTTCTAAGAATTTTTTTGTCTAATTAACTATAAATTGAAAATGCTGTAATTTTTTTTCTATCTTCATAAGTAACAAAAATATCAGTTTTATTCAAAGTTTGTTTTAATATTGTAGGTAACCATTAATAATTTATTTATTGAATTATGGTTATGGAACCATTAACATTGACCATAATTAATTTATTAATCATGACAATTAGTAAAATGTCATGTGTACTATATTAATTTACCTAAGTTATTCTAATATCCCCCGCTGTTATATTATTTTTTACAATGTTATCTCTTTTTTTTTCTTATAATGCATTGTTATTGGGCTGTGAAATGATTAACAACGATGCGGGAATATTTTTATATGGAATAGGTTGCATCACTAGATAGGTCCGACCTTACTACATAACTTATCCAAATCATGTATGTTCTATCGTTTTTAAATTCTTGGAATTACTCTTAATTCCAAGAATACTAGTACTCTTACTAGTAAATGAAATTTTTAACATAAGCTTCAATATAGAAGTCGTAAGGAATATATATGTATTTAAAAAGTATAAGTTATATTTTACTTGTTATCGTCATCGCGCTATATATAAAGCAAGAACTGTAGTTAATAGTTCAGTATTCTTTTAAAAAAAGTCAATGTGCAGAGACTTGTGCCATTAAATTCCAAGTATTAAAATTTCAATTATGCTCTTGCACAATATGTTTACATATTATTGTATATTATTTTTATTACTTGTTCTGTACAGAATAGCTTTTATTCTTGTAAAATATTCATAAATATTCATAATGCCACTCACCAATAACGTAATTCAGATGGGATTTTTTAAATAATTATTTCTTTTCTCTTATTATAAAGATGCGTTTGTTTTTACTTCTAGTTTGGAAACCGAACGATAAATGCTTCAAAAGCGTACCTAAACATGTTCTGCCATAAATAATTTTGTAAAGGAGTCAGATAAAATTTTCTGTAATTAAAACTTTAGGATTCGACTTTCGGAAGTAGAATGTAAATATAACCCAAGAGCTAGATTACGAACTGGCTCAATTTCATCATACTCATTAGTTAACATAGTTAATAAAATTGTTCTGTTTTTGTCATTTTGAATTAACAAATCTATTATTCAACCATTATGCTCTCATATGAGGCCCAGACCATTTTATTAGAGTTTGATTATCATTACAATGAATTCAGATACATCGCAGATTTATAAACACTGGTCACAATGAAGTTATGTTTTACATTCACACTGTAATCCATTAGAATGATTACAGAATGGTTTGACAGAGACACAGTTATCATGGTTCTGTTTAATGTAATATTGTAGTTAGAATTTGTTGTTAATTATTGTATAATTAGAAGGATTTTTATGTAAATAAAACATTTATTTGAATAGGATTTCATTTATTGTTATATATGAGCGACATCAGACCCACGTCACACATCGTCCAATCGAACTGTTAATTTTCCTAGATCTGTGTAATGAAATTATTTTGCTTTCTTCTAAACAGCTGTTTGTAAACCTAACCAGGAGAATAAAGAACTTTGAGGCGGCACATTGACTTTCTTCATAGTCACATGAAGTATAATTATAGCTGTAAATTGGCTTTGTGTTTTCCTTTTTAATAATACACTAAATAAAAAAAAAATTGTGAATTAAAACTAAAACCATTATTTAATTTACAGGGATATGACACACAATTAACTTATCGATATGAAGCAATGATAAATCCAAAAAATCAAAATAAGAATTCAAATGTCATATTTTTTTTAATCAATAGTTTATAGTATATAATATACAGTACTCCGTACGAAACTCTGCCGCTGTGAATTTAGTCACAAAAGCGTCGCAATGGCGTAAAATAGGCAAACGAGGGAGAAGGAAGGGTCGGAGACCGTTAAACCTGCGCAATATACCATTGGCAGGCAATTTAGAACCGCAGATTCATTTTTCCGAAAATATTCATAATCTTTTTTAGAACAATTTTACCAAAGACCATAGTCATTATAATAGCCGTTTCTGAAAAAAAGAGCTTAGTATTTGCACTAAAAATGCACCAACTAACATCCTCGGCGACAGCTAATGGTCGTGAATCACGCTGTTCTAGAAAAGTTGTTCTACAACTTGAAGATGTATTGCTGAAATTTGCCTTAAATTTTTTTTAGAATGTTTGAAGTTCATAGTTCCCAGTACAGCGTCCAAAAAAAAAAAAGATTACACCAGTCCTGAAATTGGTACTAGCTGCTTCACTTTAACGAGTCTACCACAGTGTAAAATTTTCAGAGTGCGAAATGGGCGCTTTTGAGCACGCTGTGCTCGCAAACGTGTAGCTCTAGCAGGGTATTGATTTTTTATTGCAAAGTAAATTTTTTTATTTTGACTGAAAGATTTTTAGTAAAAACAAAATAAAATTTTATTGTCCGACAAAATAGAGGGCGCACATGTCGAGTCCGACACCCGTAACATGTCGCTCTAATGGGGTATTGATTTTTTATTGGACAACACCCAAATTTTGATTGAATGTGTTGACAATTGCCTAAAACAAAAAGTCAATAACTTGTCCGACAAAATTTCGGAATCGTATTTTTAGTCCGACAAGCTGAATATGTCAATTATTGCAGGTTTTGTTTTCTGATTACAAAAGTTTTAATTTCTATTTTTTCTACTTTATTATAAAATATGCATACTAAAAAAATAAATGTCCGACAAAAAAAATGACGCAAACTTCGTTTCGAATTGTTTGAAAAAAGTTACAAAAACGACAGTCCTTCAGAAGAATTACTAAAAAAAAAATCCGATCATTCGATGCCTGTAACCTTCCTCCAAGTACTCGAGAACTTTTAGAGCACGTTAAGCGTACCATATATTTGAGCAATGTATGGTGCAATGCCCATAAATAAACACCAACCGAAAAGAAACTCGAGGAATGCGGTTGGAATTTGATCGAAGAAAAATATGAATTTCACTGGTTTGATGGTCCACATAGTCCACAGATGCAGGAAATAAATATAGGTATATATTCTTAAACCTTTTAATTTTTATCAATTAATCACAAAAAAATTATGCATTTTGAATTAAACTTTAATATTGAAATAAGAAGAGCCCTGTAAAATGTACAACTTTTGAACTGCTTATTTTAAAGTTATTTACGTGTTTTGATAACTTTCTCTATAGATGGGACTAACATTTTTCTATTTTAATAATAATCAGTTTGATAGTCATTAATGTTATCAAACTGATTAAATTCACCTAAAAAAATATAAAATTTACTAAATTTACTAAACATTTTTTCAGAATCTAGTACAGAAGATGAAGATGATTCAGATAGTTCCTACGTTGTCTCAAGTAGTGAGGAAAGTGACTTTGAATAATAGTATAAGTTCCATTTATTATTAAATATGTTTAAATTAATTTTTACAATTTTTGTAATAAAACAAGTATAATTTACAACATAATAACGCAATTTATTCATTTATATGTATTTAATGACTACCTTCCCCAATATATCAAAAATTAACGCAACCAGTGCAGTAAATAGAACGTTAAACAAAAATAATTACACACATTTTTAAATATATTATTTCGAAAATTCAATATTTTACTTAATTTTTTAGTACATACTTACTTGAAATACATTATACAGTTATCTACAACCCGTATAAATTGAATAATAATAAAAAATATGTATCAAAATTAATATTTTATATCCATAACTATTAAAAAAAATAAAAATTCGATTAATTTTGCATAAATTTCATTTTTTTTTCTTGGACTGGCAATATGATCCATTATTTTTGTCGGACAGTGCTAAATTTACTTTTAAAATGTATCAACCTACTACGTGGTATTTCTGTCCGAAATTTTATAATCAAAAAAACCATAATTTGCAATAAGTAACACGTTTAGCATGTCGGACTGAAAAATCGATTCTGAAAATTTGTCGGACTTACAATATGATCCACTATTTTTGTTGGACGATGCTAAATTTACTTTTAAAATGTATCAATTTATCACGTGGTATTACTGTCCGAAATTTTGTAATCAGAAAACAAAACCTGCAATAATTGACATATTCAGCTTGTCGGACTAAAAATACGATTCCGAAATTTTGTCGGACAAGTTATTGACTTTTTGTTTTAGGCAATTGTCAACACATTCAATCAAAATTTGGGTGTTGTCCAATAAAAAATCAATATCCCATTAGAGCGACATGTTACGGATGTCGGACTCGACATGTGCGCCCTCTATTTTGTCGGACAATAAAATTTTATTTTGTTTTTACTAAAAATCTTTCAGTCAAAATAAAAAAAATTACTTTCGCAATAAAAAATCAATACCCTGCTAGAGCTACACGTTTGCGAGCACAGCGTGCTCAAAAGCGCCCATTTCGCACTCTGAAAATTTTACACTGTGGTAGACTCGTTAAAGTGAAGCAGCTAGTACCAATTTCAGGACTGGTGTAATCTTTTTTTTTTTTGGACGCTGTACTGGGGACTATCACCAATATGCCTAAAAGGTTTCACATTTGTAGTACTTAGAAGAAATCAGTGTTTTACTGTTATGTTTTTCACTAACACTAATAATAGTGATATGCTCTACAAACCCATGTTGCATTATGTATCCGAACAATATATATAGATACTGGCCACATAGAGAACAATATATATAAAAATAACAACATTTAAAATCGAACTCCTTGGCTATAGAATACTGTAACTGTCAATTGTTTTACCATTGTGGGCGTCATTTTGAAAATTGCGTGTCTATCACCATGGATTTAACTAGTGAAAATTTTCGTGCGATATTTCATTTCGATTTTCGGCGTGGGTTAACTTAAAACAGTGCATTGATCAACTCACTTCGACTTTTGGTGATGAAGCACCATCGAAAACCACTATGTATCACTGGTTTCGTGAGTTTAATTGTGGGTGGTCTATGCTAACAAACAAATTTAAAAAAGGTCGCCCTAAACCGGATGTACCACAAACTATCGATGCTGTGTGGGGACTAATAATGCGAGTTTGTTCTGTGGGGATATATGTTTTATGCTTTCGTGAGTATCAATCATTAAGATCTCTTATAATACCCGTACCAATTTCGTTGAGATTTCCATAAGTTCTTATTAGCACAGAGAAAGCGTTTAGTGTGGTTTATGGTTTAGTGATTTATTTTTATGAGGTTAATTGCACCCTTATTATTTGAGTGAATTTAAATGAAATTTGCCTAGTAATTAGCTTTTTAAAAATAATATAAGCCAAGGAAAATAATGTAGCCTACATTATTTTCATGGTTCCACAGTTAAAAGTTTAATGAAATTTACTAAATAGTATTGTAATTCCACCAATTTCGCTGTTAGCAATATTAAGTTTTTTAAGAACTTTAAGGTTACTTATAAATGAAACAAGACTAAAATAAACCTAGAGTGAGGGTGTATGCGCTGGTTCCTGATCGAAGTTGTCCCTTTCCCCTATCCTCGAAACTTCACACAGTTGCAAATCAAGGGATGGAAAAGAGAGGAACTCACCCTTCTGTGTGATGTGCTCACTCTTGGCAGCCACCGTGGCTTCGAGCACGACTGCGCCTCTGTGCTGATTTTACACCGAACACGTAGTATTCACTTGCGGTTCACAAATTATATTAATAATTATAACGACACATGATATGATGAACAATTTGCGGTTGCGTTCGCGTTCGAGGAACAGAAGACAGTGAGTGCGGGTAGGAAACAAAATTGAATTGCGGATATAAGGGAGGGAGTTATTGCCACTGCATTTAATCTCGAGAATACGGCGTAAACAGAGGGTGTGACCGAACTTGCACTACAAGCGGCACGAGAGCGATCGCAGGAGCAGCGACGAGATAGCTACTACTAAAATAAACTTTATCGAGAGGGCGAAATAACTAGCAAATGTTCAAAGCAATAATAAATATGTTTGTTATATTTTAGTTTTTATTATATGTTATATATAAGTAACTGATCCGATTTATGATATTTTGCAAAGAGATAGCTTACGTCCCGATTATGGGCATGTATTACTTTTATTACAGGAAATTGTATCAGGAAATTAAGTTTTCGAGAAAACAAAAAATAAAACCACGCCAGCGCAATGATCGGAATAAATGAAAGAAACTTACGCCACGCGCCAACCAGCGGACAGCAAGTTGACTGTAAAGCAAATTCATTAGAATTCTTATTAGACTTTAATATTGTATTTATTTAGATCAGTCCGGTACGTTATATAACTGTTGATAGTTTTTCGTATTCACAACGACTAATCTTTTGACTAATTCTAAAATTCAAATTAGCTTTAAACCAACTTTAGCAAAGATGGCTTTTGAATAGTGTCGTGATACAGATTTTTTGAAGACAAACTTTTCAATAAATAATTTTCCATACAGATGACAATAATAAAAATAACATTCGGTATACATCTAATATGTTGGTTGATTAGGTAGAAATACGTGCTTTTTGGAAAAAGTTTTGTCTATCATGGTGTACGATTTCGTAGACAAGGACATCTAGAATTTCAATATGCAGTAATTACCTAGCAGGAACTTTTTTCCTAACAGCTAGCGAAGAGAACAATTCCACTGCATGCTACTTCTGCATATTTATATGACATTTAATGTATAAATTAAACATTCAGGATAAACAAACAAGTCAATTTCATATCAATTTAATTCATCATGCTCTAATTTACTTGTTATTTTCTATTATATTAAATTCTCTATATTTGTAACAACGGTTTCAGCTACCGCCGCATAACCCCCGCACCTCGGATTCCTTGCGGTGTGCGAGCTAAATGATAGCGTTTTCAGGTGATCAGACTTCTTTCTTACAGCACGAGCTTTATGTGGCGGTCGGAGTACAACTGCGACGGATGAACTTATGTTTTTTTGTGTTTCTCCCTGTCCGAAGAAGCAGGAGGGGGAACAATATGCTCAATGACCAAATTGACGTTTATAAATCGCCATTATTGGACGCTTGCCTGTAACTATTTGGGTAATGTTGGTGATGGTTAATCTGTGACATTTGACTGACATATCTATTGGTGGTGGTCTGTGGCTGTTTTTCGTCGCTCTTTGACCATTGCATCCACAAACTAATTGCATCAGCGGCCCACATAACGAGGTTGTGTCGGTTGTTTTAACACTCCTTACACCCTGGTGGATGTGACTGTCTGCAATTTCCTAAGGATGTGCCTGGTTGGCATGAAACGTACGTAGAATTAACAATTTAAAGGTTGCGGACTAAGATAATTATAAAAATAATTAACACTTGCTTAGGTGATCGATATCTGTCAATCCTCTGGAATCAATATTCAGTCCTTTGGATAGAGATTCGTAGTGGAGAGGCAGATTCGAGGGTCAGCGGTGGGTTGCATGCTGCATGTCAATGCATGTTGCAGGCAAGCGTCTGGGGGAAAACTCGTTGTGAGCAGTCCGTGCGCCCGGGCACAGGGGGTGTGTGACTAGACTCACACGCACTAAAAACCCCTGAAACATTACGGCGCCTGCCGTTAGCCCGTAGGCTGTTACAGCTTCATCTAAAGCGGACAAAAGGCACAAGGGGTATCAACGACGCGAAAAGTCGTTGAAACCCTTCCGGGTTACCACAACCTAATAACATCATAGGTAACAATTTTATTTATGTAAGTAAACTTTATATAAGATCCTTCCTATAATGGGAATCCGAGAATTACTATTGCTAAAATGTTTTTATTATAATCGATGAAATATTTACATTATGATATTTTCTTTAGTTGTTGTTCTTATTATTTTGTCGATTTCCGCAACACAACTTCACTGTTTCACTTGTATACAATAATAGCACTGGCCACTAATCTCCATTCGTGAAACTGAAGACAATTACGTCAACTTATTAGTCAACGTGAAACTTCATGTGCGTGTGGTGGCCAAAAGTTGGAACTGGTTACAGTTGTGGGAGTGTATATCTGCATAGTATTTGGTGTTTACAGAGTTGATCACGTGACAATATAGGCCCCTTAAGTTTGGTTTTTTTTTTTTAGGCGAAGAAAATATAGCCGACATCTTTCCTTCCTAATTTATTTTCATTATCAATGAACGAAATATATCTAAAAGAAAGTAATCCCCATTACTAAAAATTAAAATCAAATTCCATAAAATTTGCCCATTTCCAACGGCCATACTATACGTAATACCTAGCCATGTTGACAACTAAGTCGGCAATGTTATATATTTAAAAGAATGAAGAATTTTGCACTTTTTCTTTGGCAATATTTATCAGCATTTTATTGAACAAAAAAAGATTACAGAGCAATTAGGTAGACACGTAAACAACGCCACACTTGACAGCAATCGACAAATGACATTTATTCCCATTTTTAGGTTATTTTTACTTATTTATTTCATAGTGTACACAAAACGATATCATTGTATTGCTAGTGGGCATAAGAATTTCGTATTAGTGACAGGATTGTGATCCTATGTGCACACAGCATGCTATGCAGACAATGATTAAGTAAATATTAAATAATAAAAACATACGCAAAATATAAAGCGAAAATAATGATCGATACATGTTATTACTGTATGATGTATTATTTATGTAAAAATTATAACCATAGTGACAATTTTCATATCAATGATAAAGAGCAGTGATACAAACAGACAAAATGCTTTTGGGTTTAGCGTAAACAGAGAACCACCTGTATCGATCGTTTGAATGTATACGGTTTAGCCTCATAAATGTCCAGATCATCGTGCTTAGATGCCAGATCACTATAAAGGCGACACATTCTTGAAATTGGATTATAATGAGCGGTGTTGTTACTGAATGCGTGTAGGGTGAATGTTCTGTGATGGCGAAATCTATGCAAGGTGTTGAGGTTAACAGAGAGTAGAAGTGAGGGCGAGTCGACTATGGAGTGTATCAATTTGTGGAGATACAAACGATCGTACTGCCTGCGACGGGTTTCGAGAGTTGGTAATTCGAATCTATCATCATACCGTGAGGGATCGGTGAACATTAAATCTTTGTGAGAGAAATTTGGTTAGGAATTTTTCGATGTCGTAAAATGTATAAAGTATAATATAAAATATAAAGTAAAATGGCGACCAAACTACGCAGGCATATTCCAAAATACTTCGAGCACAACAAAGGTAAACCGCAATTAAGCTACCAATTTTTCCTAAGTTTGTTGATTTCCGTAAGACAAATCCCAGCATTCTGTTTCTTTTGCCTATAATATGCGCGTAATGACAGCAAAATGTTAGCCTCTCGTCAAATAAGACTCTCAAGTCTTTGACCTCAGAACTCTTGTCCACAACCCTGTCTACAATTTTGTAGTCATAGCAAATTTTGTTTTTTTTTTATTTCTGAAGCTTATGGCAAGACATTTCGATATATTTAGCGTCATACAATTTTTGATGCACCAGTTGTACATCATGTTTAGATCTCTCTAAAGGCGATGACAATCTTCGTTTGAGGTTATTTGACAAGACTAAAATCATCATCGTGGAGAAGAGTAGTACAGGAGAGAAGACCAATTAAATCGTTGATTAATATATTAAAAAATAAAGGCCCTCAAGTGCGAACTTTGTGGAACTTCAGAAGTTATATGAACGTGAGATGAGACGTAACCTTTAAGCGCGACAATCTAGCTTGTTGTTGAGATACGTACAAATCCACCTAAAAGAACTGCCGTGAATTCCATGTGAAAACAGCTTTTGAGATAGAAGTTAGTGGTTGACTCTGTCAAATGCTTTGGAGAAGGCTATGTAAATGACATTAATCTCCTTTATCACAAACAGTGTACATCTAAGATTTGTAGTCCAATAGATTTGAGACCATGGACTTACCTCTAACGAATCCATATTGTGAGGGTGATTTTATTGATTTAAAGTGGTTGTAAACGTATTTGTATACTATAACCTCAAACACTACCAAGACATGGCAGAATACTTATGGGTCTGTAATTGAAACATGTATTTGAGATTAGACTCTAGCCCAATGTTAATGATAACAAATTATCTCAATAAAGTTTTATTTGAACATACAACAAAAACAATGTTACAGACAAAGATCCTAAACCATGCTGAAAAAAAATTTGTACCGCTTTTTTAAATATTTTCAATTGTCCAAGATATAAAAGTTCAACAATTGCACAGTGGTCCGCTGGTCGTCGTACTGTATTCTCAATCGAAAAGTATTAAGACTTGTAAGTAAATAAATGCTTCAATGATAGATTATCATCCAAAAACTTCTCTGGTTCCAACTGCAATATAAAGATTAATACACATTAATTTTCGTCGTTAACAAAAAAGGAAATATACCCAAGCCAATCCTTTGAATGCGAACTGTGCACACGGCGTATCGGGTATACGAGTATTGCTCACAACGAAATTGAAGATGTGGTTCCACTCTGATAGCTCTTTAAGATATATATCTATATCTGGCAACATTAAACCTATTACTGAATTAAAATCAGAAGAATATTTTAATTCAAAACGTGTTACATGTAACCCCAGTAAATTAAGTGCTGTAGTCTACTTTCATACTAAAGACTGGTATGGTAGTGCATCCACTAAAGATGTTTATTACATGTGGTGGACACCCACACTAATATTATTGTTTGACGTTGTATTTATATTTAGATAATAACTACATTTATCTAAGGATGAGAAAATAGGATTTTTCTACTTATTTCTGGAAAGAGTATTGTCAGCATTTTATTCATTATATTGAATAATGAATTCGTCAAGAATTATTAGCAAATTTTAGGCCAATTTTTCTCACGACACAAAGCAAAAAGAAAGTTTCTGAGAGAAAAACTATGGAAAGATCTCGATCAAATACACTCATGGAGAACAAACTAATTGTTTTAACATGTTATAAAAATGTTAAACCAAAAATTAGTTACCTCGTGCGCTTCGTGTTTAAAGAGACGCTTATCGAAAACAATGCGGTCGGCGTCGGACTCTAGTGCCAGACCGTAGTGGTGGCAGGCGCGCGCCGCCGCCGCTGCGTCGCTAAAACCCAGCAGGCGCCCCACGGCCGCACTGGGCAGCGGCACCCCACGCCCCCGCCCGCCACTCAGCGCCGCGCTGAGTACCTGAACAGCACGCCTATCGAAATTGATAAAAAAATTGATTCGCATTCTCTACATATTTGTAGAAAATGGTAACTTTCGCTTGCATGAACATAAATCTTTCGACAGCTTTCGTTTCTGCTCCTGTAGCCATTAACTTCCTGCCTCTTTATGCGAATGGTTCAGAAATTTTCAAGATTTCGCTATATATATATAGTTAGCTATATAATATCGCAGAGGATATATATTATTGATAGACTTGCGTGTATATATATATATGGACTTCATACGTAACAATGAAGTCTGTTCCTTAAATAAGATTTCGGTACAGTGCTCGCTCTGCCACTGATGATGATGTAGTTTCCCAATAAGAATTATTCGATTTCCAAAAAATAATTCCGGAATTCTACCACTGTATTTAGTGTCATCTAATATGTTCAAGTAAAAATCTCTACATATATCAATGTTCTTATTTTTATCATAGATAAAATTTACAAAGTTTTATCGGTATCCAAAACAGTATCCAAGCTAAAATTCAAGAAATTTACCATTAACTCTTTTTGTTTGATGTTTTGCTCACATTAGATTCTTTCTGAATTGTGTCGCGCATCGACAGATATTCATACTTCTCTATAGGCAGAACTGAGCGAATTTCCAGTATTATTAAAAGCATAACGAAATTTTTACATGGTAGTATGAAACAATTAGCTTATCACTGCCAATTTGCTAAAATCCCGCGCGTCGTCGTAAAACGTTGGTCTTACGATTCGCGTATCGTACATACGAGACCCTGATACATTGATTCAAGCTCACGTCATTCTTACATAGTTTAAAAGAATTTGACTTAATCTTTTTTTTTTTGGATGTTTTAATAATATTTTCGCAGAAACAAATATTCTTTATAAATTATTGTACAAAAAACTTTTGAAATAGCTTGCTGCATGCAGTACATTAATGAGTATAAAATAATCGTACAAAATTTTAGATCAAAATTTTTGGGCATTTATAACACTGTGAACCTTTGTGCCCAGACTAAAAGAAAACGAAATGCAAAAAAATATTATATTATATACTTAGCAAGCAATAGCTGAACTTTTAACAGGATTTAGCTGGTGATTGCCTATCTTGGCTCAAATTCCTATGATCGCCACTGATCATATTATATGTATCAAACTTTCACATCTCGGACAATATTTTATAGACTGTAGAACTAAAGTGGGCGGGTGTACCTTTGAAGTCGCGGAACGTGCATAAAGAAAGCTCGACGCGTGAGAGGACATAATGCATTTGCCAGTCTGAACACCCGAACAAAGTTGCCGTGTAGACAGGCGATAGCGATGTTGAATGCTGTCTGCAATGGACGGCACCTACAACGATTTACATTAATCACCCACCTTCAGCATATACAGGTGTCACTTCTGTTTGACCTCACCTTTGTATTTTTTTAGGCAAAGTCAAATATCTATAAACGGGATGAACGTCGTTTAAATTGCACAAGATGTAGAGGGCCTCCACTAGTACATTGTCGCAAATTAGCTCATCACCGTGACCCAAGTGCATAGACAAAAGTGACTCAGTCACATTTTGTACTGTCTCTTCTTTGCATTGTATTTCATCCCAACAGTTCAAAAACCATTTCAAGCATTCGAGAAGATACTGTTTATTAAGAACTGGGTCGAAGTCTTTTACTGGATAACCAGAAAGGCTAGAACAAATAAAGAATGAAACATAAGGAACATATTAAATACCTATTTATGAAACGCATAATTTATTTTCATTCATAACACTAAGATTTTTACTGGAATAAAAAAAATAAGTACAATACAACGCACAAAACTCTGCCGCTCTGAATTACCTGTGAATGATGCAATATGCAGATTCAGTGCTCCCCAACCCTTCCTTCTTCTCTATCGTGTTTCTATTCTACGCCATTGCGACGCTTTCCTAAATTCACAGAAGCAAAGCTTCATGCGTTGTATGTACTGTCTAAATCTGAATACAGATAAGTTTAAACCTGATTATAACATCCTATGAGGGAAACAACTGCTTTGTGGTAACCTTAATTAAACATCATGTCAGTGGAAGAACATTAAATGAACTTTATGACAAAAAACCTTATAATGACAGTTTTGTGGAGTATGTTACAAATAGGCAAAAATATTTGAACATGTTTGCATCGCAGTTAAAGCCAAATATACCAATGATAAAATAAGAAATAGTAAAAATATGGCAAAAACAATTTGGAGGGTCAAGAAAGAGCGAAATTAAAGAATACAATCTTGACTTTCAATTTCACTCAGATGATGAGATCTGGAATAAAGACAGATGTTTTCAAGACCTTTAAAAAGTATATTATTGACATTCCAATTTCGACTACCAAAGCTCTTAAATCATTTTTCATTCTTACCGAAATATTCGGATCTGTAACTTTAATTTAGAATTTAAATATGTGAATACAAAAAAAAATAAAATATTTAAGACGGTACACATAAAAAAACCTGCTGACATCCGTGGTTTCTTTGGTATAGAATCTGTTCATAAATTATTCTCATACTTATAAGTTCGTGCTCAGTGTGACGAGACGATTTTAAAAAAGGGGTTTGAGAAAACGTCACATTCGCAGTCCATTGAACAATTTTATTTTAAGTTCTACCTCTACTTTTTTTTATTCATCCATTATGATAGAAAGTCATTCATTTCATATTTGTAAACACATAAATCTTTTTACGTATATGTTTCCGTCACTAACTTATAACCTGTTAAATATTCTCATGTTTGTTTTTCTACATCGGCGCTAGCATTGCGGTTCATCACAATAGCTTCGCTAGTATCTCCAATATTAAAGAAAATAGCGCTTGCTCGTAGCTCGTCGAACATATTAGGCAATGAAAGCGCTAGTACAGAAAAGGCAGAGTGGATAGATGAAAATGACGTTAATGGTATGAAAATAAAAAGAAGATATTGCAATGCCGATAGATATGTCTGACCATTTAAAAAATCCTTGGACTTTGATAAATAAGAAAATAATTTACTTCTTCATTGTTGTAGATCTTTATTATTAAAAATAATAAACATTACTATTAATCGCAATGTATCATGCAACGCACGAAACTCTGCCGCTGTGAAGTTAGTTACGAAAGCGTCACAACGGCGTAAAATTGGCACGCGGTGAAGAAGGAAGGGTTGGGGAGTATTAAACCTGCGCGTTACATCATTCACAGTCAATTCAGAGCGACAAAGTTTCATGCATTGTACTTTACGCCTGGGGGTATCTTTCGTAACGTAGGTAATATATTTTATATGAGGGATCGAATAAAATGTGACGCAGCAAGAGAAAAAGAGGGGGCGGGGGCAAAAAAATTTAGCGTGACGTATTTTATGAACGACTCCATATATGCAAATTCTATTCTACTGCATTACGCTACGCTTGATGCTTACTTTTAATAAGTATCTAGATAATGACCAGTATTTACTTGCCTTTAACCGAACTAAACAGAAATCGGCGGAATTTGAACTTTTGCGTCTCAGTTTATACCGAAAACTTAATTCATATATAAAAACACAAGAATTTTTAAGAAAAATAGTGTTTGACATAGACTTGGTACTAAAAATAAAAATATATTGCACTTATATATCTATGAATTACATAAGTAATAAAATCATTTATGGGACCGTGTGCCATGTTTAATAGGGTTCCTGAAGATTTTTAAAACTTAGGCTTAAAAAAATTTAAGATAATAAATGTGATTCTGAAATAACATCAAAACACAACCATGAGAACAAAATCATAGCTATAACCATCTCAATTCATCCCAGGTTATTTCTTTCTGTAATATTTTTCATTCTATACAATTTAATTACATAAGAGCTATCCTTAAATTTCTTGTTTGTGAGGAAACTGGTCTCTAAATTAGTGGTAAATCATAATATAATTGGGTATTTTAAAAGTTATGTATGAAATAAAGATATTTTTGGATTTAAATTGGAATCAAATTATTTTACAATACACCAAATATTGTAAGCTGATTTGGTAGACGTTATGCCCTTCCCAATGGGAGACGTGCCCGTATAGTATACCGTATGGAATCGATCATGCATTTTTTCGCAAATATCCATAATATCCTTCTTAATTAGAACAACTTTGCCAAAAAAACCATAGTCGTTGAAATAGCCGTTTCTAAGAAAAATAGCTTAAAACGCGTTTTAAAAATGTACGATATTCCAACCTTACGACCTTGAAGAATGACGTATCATACCAACACGCCACACCCCCGCCACCTGTCGCGTACACGAAATGCGGGTCAGGCGCGCCCCGATGATCATGCGTGTTGCCGCATCTCTCTAGCTAATTTGCGTTACGCGCGGTCGTTAACATTCCAAGGAACTTAAGGTTGTTTGTTATGTTATGTTTACGATATTGACGTTTTTGAAACTAAAATTGTATGTGATTGATATTGAAGGGTTTAATAACACTGATAATGAATATGGAAACGTGATTTATTGTTGGAGAGCTTGCAGAGGTGATATTTTTGCGGCTTTAAAACTTAATAGTGAAACAATACCCTGACAGTTTAGTTCAGACCTGCGAGTCCACTAGTAATACTGCGTGCTGTGTATCGTTTAAGCGATAATTTGCCTTGTTTTCGAGTCCGGGGCATGCTACGCGGCGGCGTTCGGCACGGCGCTCGCGATGGCGGCTGGCCAAGCATTTTCTAGGGTTGTGTTAATATCGTTTTATATTGTTTATAAGTATTTTCACTGATATATTTTTGTTATTTGTTACTTCGGCAAAGTTGTTCTACCAAAGGAAAAGATTATAAATATTTATGAAAAGATGCATGATCAATTCCATCCTGTATGCTCGATCATGCACTTGCATGGTAACATATACTTTTTTTATCGAGGCCGAATATCCATCGATAAGATGAAGCAAAATCTAAAAAATTAATAGACTTATAATAAGCTTTATGTTTAAAGTATTAAGTTTAATAGAAATTTATTTAACACTGCATAGTTGATGTGCTGTTATTCTACATAGTGGCGAGTGTCGGCGATCAATATTTGAATTTATTAGCGTTATTAAATGTACCTATGTTATAATATGTAATCAATGTAAATTTTTTAAATAAAGTAAAAACTGCTGTCGTCGTCCCCCGCCACTTTCCTGTTGCGCATTCACCACGCGCTAATCGCGCTCGTCGCCACGCAGTGATAAAACGCGACCGAGTGGCGCTGGGTCATGTATTGTGGATTGCGGATCAATTGAATCATAGTGAATCGTCGTATGGCTTGCACTTCCTAGTTCACTCACAGTTAGCCAGATCGGCAGCAGATGTGTGTAAAATAAGTTTGTTTTATTTTTCGCCTTCAAGTCGGCAGAACGGCCGAGGTATCTTCCTTGCAACGTGGAGGCCAGATCGGCCGAAGTGTCCTTCCAGCGCATCGTCGATTGGAGAGCCAGTCTATCGCTCATAGTTTCTATCGAAGGCCTGAACAAGAAGACGATCTCCAACAGCGAATTACAACAAAATTTATTGCACGTAAATATTATCAATTACAATTAAGTGGGCAGCACCAAAACCTCTAAAAAAATCACCTACATGAGTCAACTTTCATACAACATATATGAAAATCCATTTATATACTATAAAATAGACGTATTAAAAGAAAGAATGCTAGATAAAAAAGAATGATTTAAGAATTGACACATCACAGTCAAATGCAATATGATATAGCAATATGATTTATAACATAGCTGGTCACTTATTAAACTAGTTTATAGTCACATAATAGATAAATCTTTATTTTTAAATTGCAATGGAGCACATAAAATAACTTAAAATATAATCAATAAAAAAAAATCTATAGAAACTGAACATATTTTTGAGGTCGGAACCGCAGGTAACTTTTATTATTAGAAAATTCTAATCTGAAAATCGATAGTCACTATGAAACTATCATATAAGAATTTATAGCTGGAATTTCAAATATTATATCCTATTGTTTTATTAAAACTTTAAAACCTGAACTGACTAGTAGTCAAATAATGTATTATCTTAAACCAATATATTAAATCATCTTAACTCACATATAGCTATAAAGTACATAGAAGCGGATCATGGGCTCTAACAAGAGCATACACTGCGCCGCTGGCAACTGCTGGATTATGGCATCCTGGCGCACTGACCTCAGTCTGTCATTTATAAAATCATATAGAGTTGGAATAGTCACGTCACATCTTTTAGTGATTCTGAAATTATACAATATTATCTTTTTAATTTGCTGTTTGTGACAAAGCATCTCCTTTACAATGACTTCAACTGATAATAAATTATTTCACTATACTATGAAACTAGTTCGATACCAGTTACATAGAATAGAACAAGTGAATAAATTTTAATCTAGTAAAATCTACTAAGACATTTTTATTTTACAGAACTAAAGAAAAAAAAACAAGATCAATAATATTTACTTATCTTCCAACCACATTTACTCTTACTAACATAATACTTAAACTGCCCCCTGATTATGATGTTTGTCATTAAACAAAATTGTAAATAACAATATTATATCATGAACATAGAAATGTGGAACCTTGTCTATAACAAAGAAATGTTTATTTACTCAAGTAATAAATAATGCACACTTTGCTTTAGCACATCAAACGGCCTCAGTAGCTGCGGAACTGCCATATTACTGTTTGCTGCAGAGCGACCATAACGTTTCACTAATACATTTTTGTGATCAGCCGTGTTCCACACCTCTAATATATGAACCAAATTTTCTCGTTCTCTCCTGAAACATGTACATACACACCGTTACAAGTTAATAACTATTTAGCTTTGAAACAATATCAAAGTAAAATCTACTAACACAATAATAATGTATATAAACACAGTAGTGAGGCCACAAAATGTGAGACAAAGAATTAGATAAAAACTGTATCCAACTACTGCATGACCCATAAAATCAAATTTTTTTTCACATTTTGTCAGCAACTATTTCTATTGCTGTATTCTTGTTAAACCACGAAATGAGAAAATTTTTAAACCATTGTACAGTTAATTAACTGAGGATTAATTCTATCACCTACAAAAAAGTGATTTAATGTAAAAGAAGTGAAAAAAATGTGTATGGGAATTGATAACATAACTCATGAAAAAATTCAATAATATACCAGGTGTCAATTAAGTCCAGGAATGGCTCTATATTTTCTCAGGTAAAATATTTATGAAAAAGGTCAAGATCATTTCTTAAGTAACTTTTAACAAGGAATTCAATGGTGACCTTTGATTTGACTATGGACTTAACCTTCAAGGCTGTTTTAAGACTAACTTGTTTTTTTAAATGGTTATCTCCATTTTTCACACTGGCAATCAATAGAGCGGGAAATCGTAAGTCCAAAATGCTATTTAGAATGATTTTTAAAAAGTCAAATCAAAGTAAATTGAGGAAAAATTGTCAAAACAGTGTTGTCATTATACTCTAAAGGATTAATGAATGAACAAATTTTCGTCACTTTCGAGACCAAAAACATTGATCACCTTGACTATGAGATCGGTTTTCAACATTATTTGAAAGTTAAAGTACTTTTTAAATTATTAATTGTACAGTCGCCTTTATTTTTACTTCTGGTGTTGTCCAGAAACAACCTTGATGTGACTGATCTCCTTATCTGTCACTATTTAGTTGTTTGCATGAGATAAGGGTTCATGGGTTTATATTTTTAGATTTATTAAGGACCAATTTTTTAATGAAGTCAATAAAACTTAACAAAGAATATCATTCCTAAGTATTTATAAATAATGTTTATTCAAAATATTGTTTTATTTTTTTTTTTTGTTTAATCCATCCATAAAAACATTCATCATAAAATAAGTCATCAAAAAAAATTCAGTAAAATATTCATCACAAAAAATATATTGAAAACTGCAAGCCCTTTCAAATCAATTGCTTTGTTTAAAAGATATCTTTGACAAAATATTATAAAGATAACAATTAATTTATTTTTTATACTTTTAGTAATTTTGGAAGAGAAAAACTAATATGCTTCCCAAACTAAAGAACATTATTGCTCAAAATAGTTACAGAAGTTTTAAGGCTGGCTAAAAGGTCAATCTTTGCCTACATTTTTTATTTTATATCGGCCTATTACATAATGACCCCCAGGGGTTCACTGTATGTTGTGTTCTCTAAAGTGAATCTGTTTTAATGGTTGTATTTTTAAATTAGTGTATACTTATGATAACTTGTAAGCATACAAACATTTAATGAAACTAGATTTAAAAATTATGGAAAAAGCATTCTGTTAAAATCATAACACTCCTTAGTCGAGTAATGATACAAATACTATTGCAGAGTGGTCAGTGCATTACTTTCAAATTAAAAAATAGGTAATTTGTTTCATGACCACAATAAAGCTTTTATATTAAACTAAACCATTTGGTTTGCGCCTCAGAGAACACGTTAATAATGTTCGATGAAATTCTCATCCCTGACTAGAAGATATAAGGTCCCAACTCTTGAACCTGAAAATAAGAATACAAAACGAAACCCATAGCAGTATTTAAGGCCTGTCAGGCGCTCACGCAGATAGTTGTACTTGAACAGTTAAATACTTATGAAAGATTTGTTTTTAAATTGGCATCACATACATTTCCACCTCTTCTTTGGGACACATAAGCAAACAAGAACCCTTAATAGCCATTATCGTCAACTTTTTCAGAGCCACTTATTACTCCGAATTCGACCACGGTAACTGAAATGAACTGTGATTTTCATATTAAACAATCTTAAACATAGAATATGTACTAGGTTAGTCTTAAATCAACAACAAATCAGAACGATGTTTCTATGACGGTCACTGAACTCACTGATGACTAGAGACATGATAAAAGTATCGATACTTTATGGTATCCAGTAGATTTCTTTTCGATACCGATACTTTTGTACTCGCTACTTTGTACTCAATGCTTTGTATTCGATACTTTTATTTAACAAGTACTTTTTGACAGATATCGTATCGAATAAATTACTTTTTTTGTTTATTCATTTGCATGCCTTAGCGCAAACGCGCGTAGGTATGCTCTACTCTCGTCTAAAAATCGCGATTTCGATTTCGTCGTATTAAAACGTGTTCAATTTTCATAGTTATGTATAAAAACATATTGACATAAAGAATAATAAGTATAGAACATGTTAAAAAAAATCTTATCGATTATAGTTTTACCAGGATCTGATGGCAAAAAAAAGTTTAAAAAAATAGCGGTTTTCATATGCCAACCAAAAAAATATCATCTGTCAACTGAAATTTCGAGGAATTGTTTTGAGTTTCGCCTCAAAGTTCCTTTAAAAAGTGGTGAAAATGTCGAAGAAAACTCTTCAATCGCAAGCAAGAAATATTGTTTTCAATGTTTATCAAAGAATACTTGATGAACAAGGTGCAGAACAAACACAATCATCGATATTGAGCCATGTGCAAGCGTTGACTGGTTAGTAGGAATGACACGTCTTGATACTTTGGTTTATTGCATTTTTCGTGTGTATTATATTATGTAGACTAAACTTTGGTTTATTTCAGGGGTTTCTAATACTACCATAAGACGAATTGTTGCTGAAGGCAGATCTAACAGAGGCGTATTTAATACGCCCGGTAAAAATAGGAAAGGTGGCAAAAAAAAATAAACTTGGATAGTTTTGATTTAGAATTGATCAGAAACAAGATAAATGAGTTTTACACTGTACGAAAAGAAAAACCCACTGTCATGAAATTGCTACAAATTCTTCGGGAGGAAATCAATTTCAATGGAAGAAGAGAATCATTAAGGCAATAAAAATGAATTTCATTTCTTTCAGTTTGAATATAATCTAAAAACATAGTAATCTAAAAATAACAATTTATTTTGTTTTCAGATTTATTTTGAAGGACATCGGTTCGCATTCGTGAAGTGCCAGTTAAAAAGGACTATTTTAATGGAGCGAAATTACATAACGATACACAGATTCAGGTATTTGGAGCGTATGCAAAAGAATCGAGAAACCGATAATAAGTTAGATGTGTTTTATTTAGATGAAACCTACATACACGATTCATATTCAGTGAGCAAATGCTGGCAAAATAAAAATATTGCAGGCCCGTCTAAAAGTATTTCGGTAGGGCCTAGGTGGATCATTGTACATGCTGGTGGAGATAATGGCTTTGTGTCAAACTGTTGTTTGGTGTATAGGTCGAAGAGTACATCTACTGACAGCCACCATGATATTAATAAAGATAACTTTACAAAGTGGGTTACGGAGAAGTTGATTCCCAACCTTACAAAACTTACTTGACGTCGTCCATGACAACGCCAAGTAGGTTTTATAAGTACAATTAAACAAACCGCCTACACCAGCCGACGGTATTGCTGTTATAAAATAATGGCTTCAATCAAACAATATCCATTACGACAATAATTGGCGTAAATGTAAATTACTGGAAGCAGTGAAAAATCATAAGTCTGAACATAAATATCAGATAGATGAGATTTTAAAATCAGACGGCCACGAAGTCTTGTGGCTCCCACCATATCATTGTACGTTAAACCCCATAGAATTAATCTGGGGAATAATGAAATAAAAAGTTGCGGGTAAAAACGTCAATAGACCTACAAGTGATATAAAATCCTTAACAAAAGAAGCTTTGTCTCAAATAGGGATCGATGAATAACGAAAATCTTGTGAACATGTAATAAAAATTGAAAATCAGTTCATAGAATAAGATCGATTAATTGAGATGCAGTAGGAAAGGTTTATCATAAATACTGCATCTTCCTCGTCTTTCTCTTCCGATGAAGACTTTTTTATGGATGTGCAGTATTTGGAACCATTTTCAAGTTCTGATAGCCTATATTAATTAATAAACTCATGAACAGAGTAATTGAAGTTTTCATCCAGATTTCGAACCCCATATTCGCCACAGTAAGATTTTCAAAAATTATCCTTGATCATTGGATAAATTTTTATATTTGCGTGTATCACACACAGAATAAGCCGCTATAAGGAAAAAAAAGTAGCAAAATGTTTTACTCCAACTTCCCCAGTATTGCTAGTGTCAATTTCTTTTTTCCTTATTTGCCTTCAGATTCTGGTAGACCTTTAAATGAGATTTTTGAGGAAAAAACTGGTTCTTTTGACGAATTTAATGAATAAAAAAAGTGGGATTCACATCAGCTATGGGCTTAATAACACTATAACTTTGTCAAAAAACAATTTCATGACTTAGTTTTTTTGTTTATTTTGTTCCTTAGATTATTAAGAAAAACCTCAGCGAAAGTTATGTGTCAGAATCATTCCGTTTCATTGCAGTCAATTTTTTTCCGATTTTCAGTTCGGTGACTATTCTGCGATTTCGGCAGCCATATATATTATTTTTTATTAAATAGTATTGAAATAACTATAAACAAGCAGAAACTGTACATACATGGTTAAATAACTAACTGTTTTATCAGCTGTTAAATTTTTGATATTAATTCACCACTAAGAATGTGTTAGAGCGCTCGACATACAGAAAAGATAACACAACTCGCGGGGAAATTCAAAAAACTAATAATAAAGAATGAAAATCCTAGCCATAAAGACTTAAGAAACAGTCACATTACGTTATCTACTCAGTTTAACTATAATATATAAATAAATAATAAATATAAAATATAACTTATTTCGCCATTAATATTAAATTAATCAAATAAATAAATAATTTTGTTCTTATTTTTAGCAATATGTTATTTTTTCATTTTTTTCTGAATGAAGGTACAGACGATACTTACTGACTAACAATGTCAAACTAACGTATGGCGTTGGCCCTTCCTGAGAAAAGAACTCGATACTTTGATGTATCGATACTTTTGTGTCGATTCTTTTACGAGTATGATACTTTTTTATCGTTACTACTCATGAGTACGTACAGTATCGATACTTTATATTCGATACCGTGTCCCTACGATGACTGCTGATGACAATAGGTAGGTATCATGTGTGTACAGTTGTCCACAGAACAATAATCCACAACTACAGAGTATTATTTTAAAATAGAAACTTTAGCGTACTACGTTCATTATTTATTAGAAATTGTTAGTATTATTTTGAATGAGTAAGTACTAGCCAAGGAGATTATTTAGGTAATATTTATGTAAAGGAGCACTGCATTCATAAGAAAAACAGCCCTCATTTTTCAAAAACTGAAATGCATAAAAGTACTTTCTCCTTCTTTTTATTAAACCACGCATGAAAATTAAATTCCTCTAAATCCATAGTTATTAAAAAATAAAACTGACTTTAAACTTTTATTACCTATGTATTTCAGTGACGCTAACATTTCATTAACAATTATGTTTGTTGAATATTCAACACCTACCTGTTAACTTTTTTAATAAAATTATTTTTTAGAAATATTAAAGTTTATGCCTCAGTAGAATTGTTTAAATGAGCTCATAATTCAATATAAAATCTGTTACAGTATCATGTAGACAAATACGTAAAATAAGAGAAGAATGAACTGGTCAAAATGGCCAATACATTAGTCTCATCTTATCATTTGTCAGATAAACTAAATGGTATCCGATTAAAAGAAAATAGTTAGACTTGCGGAGGAACCCACATACCTTTAAAGTTTGGGAGTGAATTTAAACAAAATGATTTGGAAATGTGTTAGAAGTTGTTAAAGTGAGTTCTATAAAGGATATAGTATCATGTATGTCACAGATATGCTTAATTCTCCGTTAGTTCATTTATATCAATTTTTTATAATTTTTAGTAAAATCTGACCTCAATTCCATATATTCTCTTAATTTGCAAAACTTAATATCAATGATAAACTTCATTTCAATATTTTAATGTTTGTCTTATTAATGATTTACTTTAAAATTCCGCTTTATAGATTATAAACATATTTTAAACAAATAGGGGATGTCTATACTTTTTATTGTCAGAATAATACAGTGGAATCTCAATAACTTGAATGTCAAGGGCAATGCAAAAAAATTCGAGCTAACGAGTTTTCGACTTAACAAGAACTTCGAGATACATATGACTGTGTCGACAAAGGACAAACATAACGTTCACAGCTGTGTTACTTAGAAAGTTTATTCATTCATTGCACGTGTACAAGACTAAACAATAGATTAGAAGCCCCGAACCCGAACATTCATTTTGGAATTAATTGCTATTATTTCGGGGAATTCCAAGTAAGACGTCATTATATTTCACTAACTACGATATAAGGAGTCTCCTTTTTTGAAATTCGAGTTATAGAGTATAAATATGTATTATCAATACTTCGTAGGGAACCCTGTTGAAAATATCCAATAGATTCCAATAAAAAAAAAAATGTATTGGGACCTAATGTGCTTTTGTCGCTGCAAATCCATATCAATACCCATAAAAACTTTCGAAGGAAAGAAACGGAAAGTTTAATGGAACTTATATGTCTACAGAGTTCTTATCTGGATTTACATATAGAATACATTATTTTTCTGATTGTGGAATTGTCATTTAAATGCATTAAAAACATTTACAATTTCGTATTCGGAAATCCACATTGGTTTTTATGTCCAAATGGATTTACGATAAGAACAGATACAAACCTACAGGTAAGGTGCAGTTAGGATCCATACAAATACAAATAACATTACAATCCCATTAAGTCCAATAAAGAAACGTCGTTATGATGGGCTTGCATATAGATTCTTAATTTAACTCTATCTGGAAATTTTTTCTTCCAGATACATTACACATAAGCCATTATATTGTTGTGCATGGGACTGTATTGGATGTTCTCAAGAGGGAAATAACATTTCGTTCGAGTTACAAAGTACAAATAATTCGAAATGCCGCGTATTTAGGGGTTCATCGGAAGGGAATGGCAATTTTTTTCGACTTACTGAGGATTTCGACTTAACGAGGTTCGAGTTATTGAGATTCCACTGTATTGTCAAATATTGTCAGAATATAATAAAGGCACTTAAGAAGAAAGCTTGGCTCAATATGATTTCCTTAATAGGATGATTGAAATACAAAAAATTTGGCGAACACCTTTTTACGCAACGTTTAATAATACAATAGTGTAGACTACGATTAAAGAACGTTCGCTATTTCATAATTTTTGTTACATCCTTATTATTGTTTGACAGTGATTCAAGCAATATTAAAATATTTTCCACAATAACTACCCATAAGAGTTTTGTTTTGTAATTCTTCTAGCTAAAATTCTAAATAAAAGAGTTAGTTCCTCTAGCGTCGCCATATTCTTGTCGAAAGCCTGGTTCGGCTTGATATGATGTTGACTGCATGGTCATTGATCCGGATCAAATCACCCAAACTAAGTCATTTAGTGATTGCTGGACCTAAATTGAAGTGTAGTTTTATGTAAATTTTGAATTATAACATTAAGTCATTACACATTTTATGTAAAATATATCGATAAAGCTATGCTGTGGCCAACTTTACTACAGCACGAAAATGAACCGATTCGAACGGTGAAAAACATACTCAATTAATACAGATATGAAGTAACAACTTCCGCTTTTGTGTTTCGTTCAATGAGCAAGAGTTCCGGTTTCCCACTTTCCCCATGAAGTGATGATGACATCCTACTGTAACATTTTGTAGAGTAATAATGTTTTGTATAGTAAATTGAAATTCATCTTAAATAAAACGAAACATACAGAAATGTAGTTAAGTTATTTGAAAATAAGTGTATAAGCGCTGTTTCACGAATATATGCAGCTCCGACCTGCAACTTGTACATGACTATCTTAAAACGCCATTAGTGAATACAGCAATAGTGTGTTGATTATCAATTTGCGTATTTCAGCTTATTTTATAATTATTGAATACGTAATTATATTCAATACTCAATTTAAAAATAAAATGGCGTTAATGTCATAATAAATATTTATAGGCGAGCATGTCCGGTGGAGAGAAGGATAGGGTCATACGGATGAAAACGGAGATATTGCATTCATTTTCATTAGATGACTAGATCCTTTCGTCCACCAAACGTACTCGCCGTAAATATACACTTTACGTTCATCGAAAATATTGATATATCAAGAAACGTTCGAAAATCATAACTATAAAACTCAACAAAACAAAAAGAATGATATATTAATAGGTGTATTTAAAATTATTAGTAAATTTTATCATCCCAGACTAATTAATAAGTAGTTTATTAATTGATCTGGGAATTCTGGGATGATAAAATTTTTATAATTTTGTTATGTTATCCTTTATGACAAATTTAATTTGTGATTGCTAGATAACAACTTTCGGAACGAACATATTATTAACAATCCTTTGTACAAAAGATACTTCAAAATTGCTATTTTATTATTTTTCCAATTATTATTCCATGTTGTACAAAGTGCTGGCTGGCTATGAAACATCTCCTTTGTTAAAGTATATTTAAAAATAGTTTTAGTTCATTAATTCTTCATTTGGCTAATCTTCTCCTAATTTATAAAAGAATAGTGTTTTATTCGTCAGTTTACAACCTTCTTATTATCTCTTAATTTTAAAGACACGCTAAAAGTCAAAAGGACCAATTTTATATAAAATTTTATTTTCCTTAAGGTTTTTGAAAGTTTTCATTAAATTCGATAAGTTTTTGTATTCATCCCAATCAAAAAATTTTAAGCCGACGTTTTAAAGTTTTAGAAAATATTCAGACAGTTTTACAATAACTTGTGAGTACGTGTTTGAGTGCATGGTTTACATGTAGGTATGTAAATCTTCTTCAACTTATGAAAGGATTAATAAATATCTATCTGACAGTCGGCATTCAAAATGGTCCATTCAATATAGTTTACTATTAATTATTATTATTAGAGATTGGGACTTGTTAGATCATGTAGTTATTTAGTAATCTGAAAACAAATTTTTAAGTAATTCTTTCGGGACTCGTAAAGATATAAACTTGAACTTTATCGAATGTGTAGTAAAATCTAGTTTAGCGTATTCTAGATTTCTAATATAACATGATACGGCATCACGTACGACAGCCAACGCAAAACCACTGAGCATATAAATAAGAGTCGGAACTCCATAGAAAAAATAATCGTTGATAGTTACAATTCATTACCAACCTTACACACCAAATAAGTGTCACCAACATTGAAATGTTATTCTGTCATTTTGACATTAGAGATGTCCTCTAATCAAAATTCATATAGATATCGATAAAATTTTGGCGGTAAATCTTTAGCGTAGCTAAATAGATTTATATTTTAGTAATAGGTAAAAAAACGCAATTAGAATCAATACTTTATTATTAAAAATGACCTGCATAGTCAGTGGTTATAATAACAAATACACAAATAGAGAATTACTTGATTAAATATTTCTAAAACACACCACGATTTCAGTTTGTAGTGAAAACACACAAACGTTTAGTAGAACATTTGTAAAACTTTCTTTTAATTTGTTAAATTGTACAGTAATAAAAGTTAGAAACGGTCTCCTAGTTTTTGTAATCAATTCAAGCAATATTTCTGATCACCACTTCTGGAAATTGTAGTTGTTTATCCCAGAAATACTTTAACTAATTACATTTATTCAAAACTTATTGCATTCAATTTTGGCTCTTATACAATATTAAAACTTGACAACACCACAAAAGCTTCTACATAGAAATAGGATACAGAGTTACATTAAAATTGAGATTTAATTATTTGTGTATGTTATTATACAAAAACGAATTGCTAATGTAGACTGATGCAGCCTATTTATAAGGTGGAACATCTTACAAAACGGGTGGCGTCTTACTACCACGATATATCCCCAGACATCGCTTTTCACATTATAATTTTTAAATAGTTTAATTAACACTATATTTAACAATTTATATCGCACAATATTTCACAGCGGAGCTGCGGGATATATTCGCCTGCCAAAACCACCTTGAAAAGACAGCCGACCTTCCGATTTATAAACTAAACATACACATTTTGTAAAATATCAGTAGAATTGTCCATAGGCTTGAAGGGCTGCAGAATAATGTTTGCTACCATTCAAATTCAGTGGCTCAGTCAACAACGCCCCACACCAACTCGCTTTCTTCTTATTTTCTCAGCATCTGAAAGTACAAGTTATATGAAAACCAATTCTGATTACACATTTGGCTATCATTCCTACTTCAGTGAATGTCGGACGCCGAATTACATGGATACACCATCGTATTACTCTAAGAGATCAATTACTATCCCCATAGACCAAATTTCATCTTTCTTACATCACCTTTAAAACATTTCAAGTGTAATAGTAAATTTCCTCTTGTTTTCCATTTTATTATATCTATGACTTCAGATGCTGTACGAGGCGCCACCAACACGTCTCCCGAATTCATCATGTAACAAAAACATTTTAAGATTACAGGATATTAGTTGACAAAATTTCACATACTTAGAGCAACAGCATGATATGTATTAAATTAATTACTATTAGGGACATAACATAAAGACCATAAACCTATATAATTTTCTTTTACACTTTCCTAATCTAAGGGGTGAATAAATTACATTAAAATTAAATCAAATTTGCATATAAATTGATTCAACAAAGAATTGTTATTTTATAATCAAAACTATTCAAGTCAGATGTATGAAATTGCATGAAAATAGGTTTTGCAATTAGTAAAACCATAACATTTCAAAATGTTATTTTACCTTCATTAATCTAAAATTTTGACTGGAAACTATTCTTAGACTTTTCTAACCAGATGTAGTATAAACACTACTGAAATACTGTTAAATTATTATCAGGTTTAAGAGGGATGGAAAATTTAGTTATTGGAAATTATTCAGTTAGTTATAGCCCCTGATTTACTCTTTGGCACTGTCGTCTTATTAATAAACGAGCTAAGCGATCTAATACAATTTTAGGCATGTCTGTGTGAGTTTCACAATTCATCCACCTTATGTCACATTTACTAAAAAAATAGTGTTACAGTCAATTGGCAAATGTTTGTTACATGTAACTGATTAATTACTTCTTTTCAAAATACCTAAAGCATCCTGTATCAATCCACATAACTTTATAGATGGATATGTCAATGCATGTTGATCTTTCCACCATTCTCTTAAAGTTATGTAAGAATAAATAGGATTGCTTTCAGGATTATTTTCTTGAGAGCCTGTTCACATACAACACAATTCAGGCACCGTAGAAGCTATATAACCACTAATGTACACTAACGGTTGTTTATCAATTTCAGTGAAATCAGTTTCAACAATATCAAATTCTTCTGGTATAGTTAAAACTGGAACCTCTGAATGTACGTCAGTAATTTGAACTGTTTCAGATTCAGTAGTTTTGATAATACATGTTGATCTAAATCAGGTTCAGTAGGATTCTCTTCAAATAGCATATCATGAAAGTTGGTTAATAGTTTTGATAATCTTTTTGGCAATTAGCGCTTCTACTGTGGGGCAGTTAACCCGGATATTATAGTACTTTTAGGGCAGCTATAAAATTGGTGCAAGTAGGATTTCTATTTGTCGGATTGTACTGTCTAATTATACCGAAAATATTTTCTAATGCATCCTGATTGAACTGCCTTAAATTCATATGTTTAAAACCATACTTCTTTCAGTAAGTACCAAATGTCTCGTAATGTATCCATTGAGAGTACATAACCACGAAGACATTTTACTTTTGTACTTGGTTTTCCATCAGCATCTATGAATTTGGTATTTAATAATTTTTTTTTTAAATCTGTCCATACCTTCAAATGTTTGGTTTTAATGGACACATTTTGTCTTAGACCTATTTTAATATCTTCAGCACAGGAAGGACCATTTGTGAAATCAAACAACTTATTAAGTTCTTCGATAATCAAAGCAGTGTCCATCATAGCAGTACTATTCTCTTGGTAATGACGTGACTCTGTCATTAATTTTAAGACAGCAGATACTGTATGACTTAACATTTGCGCTGCAATTTTTTTCATTTTAGCCTTTCCTTTAGGCTTAACATGTACAGGGCTAATTTTGGACAGATACAAAAGATTTTTATTCTTTTTTCTACTTCTATTAAATGGGACCAATATCCTACACGATTGTTAAAGTGTATGTTACCATTAAGAAGAAAATTGTTTCTTATAGATTTAAATAAATGAGGTACATCATACATAATAAACAATTTTGCCTATCCACCACAAAATAATTTTGTCACGTATAGAAGTTGAATGTGTTAACTTCTTTAAAATATTAATTCCCCCATATTCGTTGATCCCTGATCACAAACAGTGACAATTATTTTAAAACCTGTTGAGTTTATGGTTCCTAATTATCTCAATAATTATACTAGCTAATTTTTGAGACGATACTGAGTCTTTACGAAATAAAATGCAACTGGTTGCTTAAATTTGCACAAATACCCTGTAACATAAATACTAATGCATGATTTGCTAATTGATCTGTCCTCTCATACCCTGATCCATAATCCTCATAACCTTCAATTTTATCAGAGGGCATATCATATGTAAGATGACTACTTATTGACATTTCATCAAATACTAATGCACAAAGTCTATCTTGAATAGATCTGCTTGAAGATATTGATTTTAAATACTCTAATATTTTATAATTAATGCCGGGTGCTATAGGGACTTTCTGTAACAAATTTCCTAAAGTTTTAATGCAAAGAGATTATGTTTTGCAAGTATCTATATGTTTTAGGAGATCGTTTTAAAATACAAATAGCAGCTGCTTTTAGATTTGTTGACCAACGTCTCCAGTAGGTTTTCTTTTCTGGTTTTGAAATGCCGACAAGACGAGTTCTTTTAAAATTGGGGATTCAATGTTCTCAATTAATTTGGCACTTTTTTGAGACTAGCCAATGTATATTTTGTTTTTTCAGTTGTTGAATTAATTTCTTTTCCTTGGCGACATATCTGAAACAAAACAAAATTTTGGAGGTAGTTCTCAGGAGTCTTGTAAGAAAATTATAATTAGAAACTATTAAAATTATTTGAATAAAATAGCTAAGCTACTGAAATCCTTGTTATAATTAATATTGTTATGATGGAAACGAAAGAGCTTTATTTTTAATTTATGGAGAACACAACTATACAAATGATGTGTAAATAATAATTATTCAAACCAGTTTTAATATTTTTTAATAATATGATTTGCTACTCTTTCCTTAAGCTTCAATAATTAAACGTATCTTAATAATTATCTCCATGGAGCACTCTACAATCATAGCTTTTTAATAATGCAGTTTTAGAACATTACAGACTACATGGATGATGTGATAAGATTTTCTTTCTTTTTCTTCTTTTGTAATAATCACCACAAAAATTCAAGGATTCCAGTATAAATATAACAGCAATATAAATATTGGGGTCAGCTATGTTTAATAAAATCTAAATAATCATATAAGGTGGTTGGTTGGAATAGAGCTACAACAACTACCATTAAAATGACAAGAATTAGAACCAACAGCCTAACATGCCTTTTAGAACATGAGGGTCAATTTAATTTGAATTAGGCTTTAAATAAATGCATTTCCAGGATAGAAATCAAAGCACATTATCTGTTAATGAGATTAAGGACTAGCACTGTTTAGTAATGGTTGTCATATATAAACACAGTTCGATTTTAGGTGCTCACCTGTGGCATATGATTCGCTTGGAATAGGTTGTCTTTCTGGACTTGTGCCTGCCATTTCCTCTTGTGCGAAAACTAGAAACATTAATTATTTTCCTTATTAAATGTTGTAATATTCACAAAAAAAACAGTAGAGCTTAAAGTTGACAATAAAAATGTTAGAGTTAGATAAGTACAGTAAAATCTAAACAATCACATAAGATGGCTGGATGGTATAGAGTTGTAATAACTACCATTAAGATGACAATAATCAAGACCAACAGCTTAACATTCCTTCTACAACATGAGGGTCTGTTTCACTTGAATTAGGTTTTAAATAAATGTATTCTCAGGATGGAAATCAAATTACACTATATGGTAATGAAGAAAAGGACTACCTCTGTTACTTAACTTACCATTATTTAGTAATGGTTAACAATTATAAATATATTTTATTTTTATATGCTCACCTGTGGTATACGATTCACCTAGGTAGGTTGTCTCTCCTCACTTGTGCCTGGCATTTCTCTTGTATGGAAACTAGAAACATTATTTACCTTACTGCATCTTGTAATATTCACCAAAAACAGTAAGAGCTTAAAATTGACAATAAAATTATATGAGTCAGGTATATGCAGTAAAATCTAAACAATCATATAAGACGGTTAGTTGGTATAGAGCTGTAACAAATATCTTTAAAATGGGAACAATCAAGAGAAGCGGTTTAACTTGTCTTCTAGAACATGAGGGTCTATTTAATTTGAATTAAGTTTTCTAAATAAATGAATTCCTAGAGTAGAAATCAAATCACAACGATAATAAGAACTAACCACTGCTTAATAATGGTTGACATTAATAAACACAGAGTTATATTTTAGGTACTAACCTGTGGCATATGCTTTGATTGGAATAGGGTATCTCTCCTGAATTGTGCCTGGCATTTCTCTTGTACGAAAACTAGAAACATTAATTGTTTTCTTATTAAATCTTGTAATATTCACCAAAAAAAAAAAACAATAAAAGCTTAAAGTTGACAATAAAAGTGTTGGAGTTAGATATGTACCATAAAATCTGAACAATCATATAATTGGTTGGTATAGAGCTATAACAACTACCATTAAGATGACAAAAATCAGAATTGATGGCTTAACATGTTTTATAGATCATGGGGGTCAGTTTAATTTGAATTAGGCTTTAAATAAATGCATTCTCATGGTAGAAATCGAACCACATTTTCCGATAATGAAAATAAAGACTACCACTCATACCTACCCTACCACTTGTTAGTGATGGTTAACAATTGTGCAGATTAAAATTAAATTTGGCCAACTCCACCAAACCAAAAAAAAAAAGTTAAATATTGATTTTGCAAGCTAATAAAAAATCTTTAAAGTAGCAATATTCAAAATCAGCCTACTCCATCGTTTCATGAAAAAAAAACAGGCACAAATTTAAACATATGTTTCAAAACTACTTATCCCCATATATTTGTCTTAATCAAGACATTAATAGACAAATCCACTTCAGCCAATCAGAACTCTCGATTCTGTTATCATGGCTGATATTTAGTATTAGTACTGTGAGGTTAATGTTTTGTTGCTCCACCATACAAATCCAAAGAATTGAATATTGATTCGAGAGGATTGACAGATATCGAACACCTAACCAAGTGCTAATTTTACTTTTATAATTATCTTAGTCCGCTAATCATTAAAAATAATTTCTACGTATATTTCATGCTAACTAGGCACATCCTCAGA
Source organism: Eumeta japonica (assembly GCA_005406025.1). NCBI lineage: Eukaryota > Metazoa > Arthropoda > Insecta > Lepidoptera > Psychidae > Eumeta > Eumeta japonica. The sequence continues at coordinate 5,374 of BGZK01002613.1, read as the reverse complement.
AAATTGCAGGCATTCACATACACCAGGGTGTAAGGAGTGTTAAAATAACTGACACAACCTCGTTAAGTGAACCGCTGTCAAGCAATGTCAACCATTGCATGACAGCAATTGGATAGAGATTGGATATTGGATAGAGAAAGGAGAGGCAAAGCATTAGATAGAGATTTATAGTGGAGAGGCAGATTCGAGGGTCAGCGGTGGGTTGCATGCTGCATGTTGTAGGAAGCGCCTATTATGGATTTCCGCGAATTAACGCCTCACACAATACAATGTTTATAAGGAGTTTTAAATCGCCATCGCATAACTAGTAGGATGACTGAAGAACACTGTGATGGTGACAGAAAAAAAGGTTTTACATACTTCAAAATGAGAAGCTGTGGAGAAATTCATCAAAACGATTAAACCTATTGAGAGCCATTACTGCCGAGTTAAAAAAAAGTATGTATATATTTTCATCCTAAACTTTCTATTACTTAATTATACCTAATGTATAAAGATCAATGCAAACTAGAATATGAAGTTAAACTGAGTTTTTTCAGACTGATATTTAACACTAGGTTTAATATTAGTTTCGGAAGTCAGAAAAAAAAATGTCTGCTCCATGTGTCTTCAATTATGAGAAAGGTCTTAAAGTAGAAACATTCACTTCTGCAAAACGCATTTTGTTGATACAATTACACATGTATACATTAAGAGCTAAAGAATTTTTCAACTACTACAGGAAGAGACTCCCAATTTGCTTGTAATATAATTTGATTGTTTAAAAAATGCACCACTCCCCAAATTTACCAAACAATTAGTATATTATGTTGACAAATCTACTTGTATAATTTTTCATCATCACAGGTTCCTCCCATAATAAATTATCGAAGAACAATGTAAAATCATTATATGTGAACATAAGATCAGTCAAGAAAAGGATCAAACAAAATATATCTAAGCCGTATTCTATTGCCTAAATCAGATTAATACAGAAGGTATTGTAAATAATTGGAAGACAAACTGTAAAGAAATGTCGCAATTAACTCAGTATTCATTTCCATTTAAGTAAATGCAAAAGGTTTCTTTGGAAAAAATGCAGTTGACCAAACATCGAACCAAATTCAAATGAGAACTTTTTTTGATGTTTGTTTTTATGTTTTTCATTTTTCAGGTTTTCATTTTCAGTTTTATGTTGCAATGAGTATTAATAGAGGCATAATAATTAGTAATTTCATTTAATTACCTATACAATAAAATAATACTTAATTTTATTTATAAATATGACCCTGTGCTATTCAAGCTCCTTACTCAAATCAAAAGTACCTAATCCCAACAGTATTTAATTCTAAAGTAGTTAAATCCCACGTGTATAAATCAAAATATGCTACCTCCAAATATTTTATCAATTTTGTGTTCTTTCCATTACATTTTTTTCCAAAAGAAAGTTTTAATGTTTTCTAAAAGATATGATGAAACTTTCTTCAATCCAATGTTGTATAGCAATAGCTTATAATAAATCCTACAATCTTTTACTCCCTTATTTGAAAAGTAATTTTGGTGGAGATGGCATAGTTTGATTTTAATCCACACAATAAATATTCCATTTTTCATGTGATTACCTGTAGTATACGACTCGCTGAGGGTAGGTTGTCTTTCCTGACTTGTGCTTGTATTTCCTCTTGTATGGAAACTAGAAACAATATTTTCACACATAAACTTAATGTTAAAACGATAAAATTGAAAGGTAGTTATACTTTATAGAAAATGTCATGAATATGATTAAATAAACATGCTCACACCAATGTTTGTTACTTTTAGTGAATTTAAAAATGAATCTTTACAATTAAGGTGCCAAAAATACCAATTCATTTTTATCACTCTGGAACTGGGATCGACTCAGACATATTAAAAGAAATAAATGACAAAAATATTCAATTATTTACCATCTATTAATTAATAGATATGTGTGAGATTTCAGAGCTAATACTATGGAAACTATGAAGGATGTTAGAAAGATGAAAATGTTTATTATTTACCTGTAGTATACGACTGGCTGAGGGTAGGTTGTCTTTCCTGACTTGTGCTTGGTATTTCCTCTTGTATGGAAACTAGAAACAATATTTTGACACATAAACTTAATGTTAAAACGATAAAATTGAAAAGTAGTTATACTTTATAGAAAATGTCATGAATATGATTAAATAAACATGCTCACACCAATGTTTGTTACTTTTAGTGAATTTAAAAATGAATCTTTACAATTAAGGTGCCAAAAATACCAATTCATTTTTATCACTCTGGAACTGGGATCGACTCAGACATATTAAAAGAAATAAATGACAAAAATATTCAATTATTTACCATCTATTAATTAATAGATATGTGAGATTTCAGAGCTAATACTATGGAAACTATGAAGGATGTTAGAAAGATGAAAATGTTTATTATATAACAATAATTACCATTTCTAGAAAATAAATGCTGAGGAAAATCGAGCAGCTGCACATCAGTAAGAGGAGGTCTAGATAAATTTATTTTGGAACTGCATGTTTCTTAAGTCTGTTTCCTTTTTATTAAAATCTTCCTTTGAAAATGCCACATACAAAACGTATTTTATTAAGCTTCTCAATTGGTAAGTACACTAATTCTTCATTGCCAACAACCTTTAGCCACTGTTTACAGCTGAAAGTATAATAAAATTGAATGAGGTAATTTATGTTTTAAGGTTAATTAACTAGTTCATTGATTTAATTACAGTGGAGACTCAATTATCTAGACATCAATTATAATTTAATAATTATATGGATTGCCACCTGAAAAAACTTTGTAGTCTAATTCATATATGCACCGATATGTACAACTGGCACTATCTGTCCGGCCCTGTGCAAGCACTGCCGGTATTTTATTGTTGTTTTAATTAGGCCAGCACTCACTAAGCGAGTTACTAAACTTTACACCCCTGTATCGTGTCATGTCTGTACTTAAACATATCAAAGCGTAAGGGAATGGTATTCTAGCTTAAAGATTAAATAAATATTATTACTTCATTAAAAAAATGAGACACCAATCATAAATTATCTGGTATAGGTGATATAGATTTGGTATAGTTAGGTATAAATGATTTCATAATAAGTGATATTGTAGTATGGATGTACCCTACATTAGGTATTGAATATCCAGAATCGTGATTTAAAATCAGCAGCAGGAAAATTATATTTATTTGATCAATTCTTCAAATTATCGGTTCATGAATTTTATATATACTAAATATCACACATTAAATATTTCATATTCAGATATTTATTACTATTAAGGCTTTTGTATGAGAGTAGAAGCCTTGATCAAAATCATCTGCAATTTGGTTATCCAAATGCCTTACGCTAACAATTAAACCAGTTAATTTAATCTCCACTGTACATATACATATATATCATACAATTCAATTATTATTTTGTGTATCATTAGGTAAGTCGCAACTATTTAGATATTATAATTAGTGTATTAGATACTGTTCAAAAATGACAATAAGGCCTATTTCACAAATGGATAGTAGTTACCTCAAATATCATATTGTTTCTCGAAGCTCAAGTCCTTATTACCATGCCTTAATAAGCAAATTCTTTAGGTAGATATTAAAGAGTCCAAGACGAAAAACACATAGATAGATAGGATTGCATAATGTAGGTACTTACATGTTTTCATCTAACGGAAATCTTGCGAAAATAATGGTTTTCCGGTGATAGTGACCTCTCTTAAATGGCATATTTCACAAATTCGATGAGATCGATGCGGTTTGTTGATCATTTTAGCTTCTAATATAAATAACGAGTGCTATAAATCTTTAAACACCAAATGGAAAAGTAAGTGCTCAACTCAATATTTACGCTCGTAAATTATGATGAATGATAAATCTCTAAAGCATAAAATTGATAAAGCAGCGAGATATTCCACCTAATGCAACGCAACACGAAAATAAACGACAAAACGGTTTAAAAATATGAAGATGTCGATATTAGGTCGAAATAGATCGATAAAATTTAATTTGGTTAGACTATTTTTTTTTTGCACTTAAAAATGAAAACAATTTCAGTAATAATTACAGCAATAAATGTGACTGATTTTAATAAATACATAACAAAATATAAAACACACTTTTATAATTATGAAATATACAGTATAAAATATATACTATTAGTAAAAATATAATTATACCATCCCTGAAAATGGTTTTTTTTTTAGATTGAGCAACACTATTTGTAATTTTGTCAATGTTGGTACTATATTCGAAGCGATCCATAGAAATAATTTTTGTATGAGAGTTCCGACTCTTATTTATATGCTCAGTGCGCAAAACTAACTGCATTTCGTGAACGCGCTTCATGCTTGGGTAAGGAGGGCGCGACGTGACACAACCTTCCGCAAGGTCACAAGATTGGAACATCATAAAGTTTACAACACGTTCAAAACTATTTTTATCAGAAACAGCTATTTCAATGATTGTAATTTCTTTGGCAAAATTGTTTTAAAAAGAAGATTAAGAATATTTGCGGAAACATGCATGATTAATTTCATAGAGTATCTCTCTCTCTGTGTGTGTGTATGAATGTGTGTGTGTGTGTTTGTGTGTGTGAGTGTGTGTGTGTGTTTGTGTGTGAGAGAGAGAGAGTCTCTGTGTGGTGTTCGTGTGCAGTGCGTGTCTGCGTGCGCACACTATGTGCATGTACACAGTGCTTGAGAGATTGAAATCATGGCAATAAATATACCTATTTTTTGTTCATATTCAATTGTATTTGGTCTGACTTAACGGAAATCCAAGATTGACGTATCCTTTACATTATATATTGACATGCAAAATGTTACCACTGATCCTCGAATCTGTTCTTCTATTACGAATTCTATATAACGAATTAAATATTGAAGAGGCTGGACAGATATAACTAAGAAAAAGCTACTTTTAGAGATCAGGAGGGTTGGTCTCCGGGACTGGATCTTTGTATAACTATTTTAATGAAATTAGAAACAGTCTTAACTGAATCTCTGTATATGCATATTCTTCGATTCAAAGATTGAATTTGTCGTTGATTTATCCAACTTTTACTATTTACTAAGCTATAACTTCTTAGATATACTATAGCACTTTTAGTATAGCACTTCTAATAATACTTAAAGAAAATATTAAAACACTTGAACTCAATATCAAAAAGCTAACTCATTCTTGTTAGTAATCTTATTGAGTAGCAACAGCAGATCAGTAATAACATACACTTGTGTACCACAGTGTTAATTTTACAAATGGCATAATCGTCGTCGTTGTCGTTGATAGTATTCAATTAAAAAAAAAATGTGTGTGTGCAAGTTACACACGACAGAAATACAACTTCAAAAAGTAACC
>BGZK01002612.1:0-48400 GCA_005406025.1 Eumeta japonica | reverse complement strand
TATATGTATATATATAACGTAAAGTGGTGTTTCGTTATTTTCTATTGTTTTAATGTCTGTCAAATTTAGGTAGATATAACGTAAAAGTTCGATATTTTTATTACGTGACATATATGTTATCTGATATAGTGTTGGTAAGAGTAGCATCAAACTGGTTCAAACATTTTCAGTCCGCTAATTTTGATATAATTTTCATTCAAAGATGAACCTCGCTCTAGTCCACCTTTTACGGATAAAGTCGATGTCATTTTAAGAAAAATTGATCGATATATTATTCGTAAGACATAGTTGAAGAACTGGAAATTGACTACAAAATAGTTTTGACCTATTAGAAAAAGCTGGATGTACAAAAAGCTCGAAACTTGGGTCCCACACGTGCTCGCTGAAAGAAATCTCATGAATCGTATACTTTCATGTTTGATTCTCTATCCAAACACAGTGAAACCAAGCCGTTTTAAAGGCCGGCAACGAAAAATGGACAACAATGGAGAAAAAGATCATAGTCAAAGGGTAAGCAAGCTCCCTGACTGTAGTGATACCCGGATTAACTGGCAATAAGTTGATGCTATGTACGTGGGGATTGGATGGGCATCATTCATTATGAGCTTTACCAAAACCATCAATTTAGATCTCTACATGCCAATATCTAATAAGACTCAGCAAAGTATAAAAAATGGGTGGAATCGATTAACAGTATGGGTGTGGTTCTTCACCATGATAACATGAATAATTAAAATTTTGGGGTAAACAAAGTTTTCTAAATATGGAGACATATTCTTACCAACTTTTAACTTTATTCTTTTGTAATTTTAATTCTTTTTATCAAATAAGTTACTGTCGGGCGTTTTAGTTTTTTTTATCGTAGTATTTTGCTACAGTTTCAATATGTAATTGTATTTGTTTCAGGTAATATTGAGCAGTAAAACTATGTTGATACTGGATTATAACTTGCCTAACAAAACCAAACAACAACACGTTGGCAGAAGCAACTAATGCTTTTCATTTAAATGTTGACTATTAAATTAAAAGTAAAATAGGTAACAAAAATTCTTGTCAAGTCTTTCTGCACAAGCCATAAATATAAAACAAATTAATTTCTTTAAATGAAAATAAAACTTAAAAACTTACTATAATGAAATCAGTTTATTTCATTACTAAATATATTTTTCACAAAATATGTGAAAAAACACAATTACATGGTCACTAATTTCGCACCTACAATATTGAAAACTCTGATGATTTCGTAAACGATAAAGTGATCAATGATATATTTGTGTCTTTGGAGCACAAAGGAAATATCCATCGAAGGATGCGGTGCACAGGTCTGCAAGATCAGGGACAACTGTTTATTTAATTTGTGACCTTGTTTTTCAGCACGAACTCTTACAGAAATGTTTTTGACACTCTGGCACTCACGCAGTATCTCTAAAAAGTAAAATGTATAATGTATACGGTTTGCCAGTGTCGTGGTCTTGGCTAAATGTGAAGTTAAATGGTGTCACTTGAATCGTGAAACAGAATTGTGAATCATATTCTACTGCATGACGATACTATAGGACTATTCCTTTACTTACCGTAGACATGATGATACATATTGATCGTTATGAGCAATTCGCTGTGTCGTAGGTCAAAAACCTAATCATCTAAATTTTCAATATTTCCTAGGTTATTAAAACAGTTAATAAATAATTAGTTCATGTATTGTTTTAAAAATAATTTTCTTTAAATACAATTCAAAAGACTACTGTAGATCTAGACAAATAGCTTTGCATTGTGGTAAACAGTCGTAAATTATAATCATTGTTTGAGATTGACGTTAACTGCAACATCTTCAATCTAAAGGATCAAAACTTAGTTGACATATGAACCTCGGTCACTTAGTGTTAGTTCTTATATAAATAGTAATGATTCCAAGCGTTGGCTGGTTGTTTCGGCCTAATGCATACGTGTTTTTTATCTACTGGTTGAAGATTATACATATCCAAACTTTTCTGCTCAGAACTTTTTTGCAATAGTCGAATTGTGTGCAAGATGTATCAAGTGTTCCACTTTTTACAATCTGAAGATCACTTTTGTTTTTATTCGAAGTGTGTGGAGAAGCATTGTCGTGATTCAAGAGATGCGACTTCTAAGTCACTTGTATTGTACTATTTTGAGAACGTTAGGAAAATAAATGAAACATACCACTCGACATTAATATTCTGTTGAATGAGATCACACAAACTATATACCTACCGTCCGGTGGAAAAGGTTGTTTTGCATGTGCGCATCTTCGAACACCCATTGGGGCTGTTATCTTTTTCTGGATCATAAAACCGTCGTTCCGTGCAATCTCGCAAACGCACCGTCTTGATATTCCCGTCTGGTGTTAGTATTCTGTTGCACCGGTCCCGCGCCCATTTTTTTTTTTAAGAATATTTTGTGAACAATCAAGTAACGATAAAGTTTCCTACCTAACTTTTATAATAGTGTAAAAAACTATTATCATCAATTCTGTATTGACCTTGATCAAACCGCCTCTAGCTAATACACCGTAAGTTTTGTTTGATTGGCCGCCTGACAGGAGCTGCATCTTCCTTATTGATCGCAGGTTGGGGCCGATCTTCACGAATTCGAAACAGGATCGCGATTAAATTTAGCAGCCAACCTTCACAGTGCTCATTGTGCATTCCCCTCCTCTAAAAATTAAAAAAACTTGTACTTTTGTGATAAAAGAGAACTCTTAAAATCATAAACAATGTTTTTGCCTTAATTCCATTATCGATAGAAACGACGAACTTTGATTTGTAATAGAAATATTAACCATTAATTTTCTGGTAATAAACAACATACATTTTGTGTTTTTAAAATATTCAAGTTGTGTTTTAATCATACACTAGACAAGCCCAGAGCTCAGAATGTTGGCTCGCCTTCCGTTGTAAGTTCATAGATCTATGTCACCTGTCTTCGTTCTCCTAAACGAACAAAATTATAAATGCTAATATTTAGAAATCAAATGAAAAAGTCCTTTGATGCTTAATCAAGTGAACAGTAAACATAAAATCAAATAAATATAATAAACAGTAAATTTGATCTTTTCTCTATGATACATATAATGATAATACATCAGTATGATGAAGTAGGTTTCATTGACACCTTAAAAGCAATTCAGCTAAAATATATTTTTATTGCATCTTGAATAATTAATGATATTGATTGTTTAATAATTGAATAACAGGTAACATATTTTAAAAATTAAAAATATATACCATATGAAATAAAAATATTTTTTAGAGGGTTTGCCTGAACAGTAGAGTATGAAATTTTGCACAATTCAACATTAATTCAGGACTTTGATATAAAAACATATTTGAGCCAATATTTTTAAAAATTAACGAGTTTGTGTGACACCTGTAGAAAGAAGATTTTTTCCAAAAACTCTAAATAGTTTATCCATTAAAATATGGCAAGTTTAAATAGAATAAATATAAGCAAAGGTCAGTCAAAGTTCAACAGGTTCGCCAGAGTTCGTTTTTATACAAAGAAACTCGTAGATGACGTATGGTATAGAGATGGAGCTGATGTATTCGTTTATCATTTTATGCAATAATTATATATGTGGGGTGCACTATAAGTGTCTGTATCTGGTCGCTTACATAAACAATATATAAAAAAAGTAATTACTACATTTGAAAATGGAACTTTTGACTGAAGAATACAGTTTATTTATATCAAACTGTTGATTATTTTACATTGGTATCATTTTAAAATTGCATGTTTTCATTGAGTGGAAATTTAAGTCCTAAAAATTTTCGTAGAACGATTTTTCTACAGTTTTGACTGTAATGTGATAGCTCAATTAGAGCCAACTATCACATTAAGAACACATATTTATGAAAGTGTTGCCATCCTTTGGGTTTAAAGAATTTTGAACGCTGCATAAATTTGAATATATCTCCGAAGCGCGAAAATTCTCTGATGACCTTTCCTTACGGGCGGTTACGCGTATATGGGTATTCCCTAAATGGTTTACAGAATTCAAAGCTGGTTGTGTCAACCTGGTGATTTAGTAACGGTCGCTCTTTCGGCTGCTGTGAACAACAAAACATGTAGATATGTGACTTGTCATGAAATTCCGGGCACTGTTAGGCATAGGCAGGTCAAATATAATCAATCCTACACAAACATTTGGATACGTTTGTGTAGGATTAATTATAATTTGACTGAAGTCCAGAAAACAGACCGTGTCACTTGGTGAAATGCCATGTTGACCCAGTTTATGGAAGAGGTGCCATATTTGGTGTGGGACTGTTAATAGGTCACGAAACATGGATTTATTGCTAGTACCTCAAAATAAAACAGATAAACCTTATGGGTCTATCGAGGATGAAACAACCAATAGCGTGGCGCGGCGAAGTGCCTCTGAGCGGATGATTGCTTTTTCTTAATAAAACTGAATATATCGATCCTCTTGCTTTGGAGAATTGTCTATCACTGTAATCGTATCGTTTCACTACGGATCACTGTAAAATAGTGATCCGTACACGATCAATTATTTTCCGGAAGCTATTGATGAACTCCGTAAAATAGCCGTATACATCGTATCATCTTGCACCACAATACCAGTTTTTCACGACCAAACAGACAAATAAATTTTTGAAGGAAAAACTACTGGACAATCCTGCATAGTCCCGACTTGGCACATTCTGACTTTTGTACTCCAAAATTAAGAATCAATTACATGATCAATGATTTTCATCACCAAAAGGGCTGTCGAAGAATGAAGCACATGTTTTGAGGTCACCAGGAAGAGTGGCAAAATGTTTTCAGAAATTGGTTTTAATAACTCTTTAAGATATCGATATCGATTGTCAGTTAATAACTTATTTCAAACGTCTAAATTTACATTGAAGTCCCTTTTCGGAAATTATTGTTTTACAAAATTTGGCTTCCTACACTAAACCTAAAAAAAGCTAAACTTAAAGTAAAATCCACGATAAATCTTTACATTACACACTTATAATTATCGTGTCGCTATAAAGATAAAGGTGTGTTCGTGACTATGCCATAAGAATGAAACAGCTTATAGCGTACCGTTATGAGTCCAACGTGCGACAGAAAGAGACGGATTACATGTGCAGGCGTGGCTTTGATGATGGGTAGAACGACGAGATAACGGAAACGGACCAAATACCACCAAGGGCACTCCGACGCTCACCGCCGACCGGGGTCTTCCATGATTGGATGTGCCCCCACTACAACAATATCTGTGTATTGGGTTTTAATGGTATGTGACTGTAAGTATACGTTCTTTCGTTCGTCATATTTAATTGTATATTACTAGGCAACTCTATCTCCGCCGTGTTGATTTACAATATTTTAATCAGTAAATAAATAAATTAGGAAGACATAACAAAAACATGTCCAATTTGGCATTGTCCTTGTATATATGATACAGTTGGTAAAAACTTTTGGACATTTCTTGCGAAATTGAGTTGTAATTGTGACTAGAACAAATACAATCATGCATATACTTTTCACAATCACTATTATTTATTTGAATATTTACAGATTCCTACTATATGAATTGCTAAACGAAAGTCGCGAGCGAGAAGTCGTGATGGCGCCTGGTTACGCCAGGGTTACGCCCGCGCGACGCTACCACCCCGCAGCGATGCTGCGCGGGGACAATTAAATGCATAAAATTATCAAGTACAATTTACCCAGATTGCTAATTTGTATACAATAGTATTATATACTGTAGAAGTTTGTTTCGAACACTGTACACATTCATTTTAAACACTATTATAAAGTTTATGCAATAATTAAATAACGTGGCTCGATTCCACATATTGTTCATCAAATGTAATGTATTTATCACTTTCTTTCAGTTTGCGGACTATTTGTAAAACACGACGATTTTTTTTAAACGGACGTAACTTCACCGCATGCGTGCGATAGATTTGGTTGATTTTCTTTGATTATACTCGTCGACGTCACGTCTTGCTCTGATGCGTTCCGCAAAGCAAATCCACTCTTTCGCCGTAAAAACAGAATCGCGCGATATTTGAATACGATACGCACACATGCAATACACTACAATTGCCATATAAACAGAAAATAATAAATATAAAATTTATGTTTTGAATTGTTATTATAATTTCGTAATTAATCTACTTTCTCAAGAAATACTCGAAGCTGTTTACAATCTGTATAAAATATCAGCGCGATTGATACATTTTAAATGTGACTTTTCATAAAATCGCATAGCTTTTGAAACATTGGCGGAAACATATGCTGAATGTATGTACATAGAATATTACTACTATTTACGTTTAACAGCGCAATTACTGGATTTATCAAAAACTATAAAAATTAAGTTGTCATTGTTAGAGTACGTAAATACGCTTATTACCATTAATATTTAATGTGAGTATCATATACTGAAACCTTTTGAAATTGGATTATATCTTGTAATATATCTTACCGTATGAGATAGCGAGATATATACAATATGGAAGCGAACTGTCGAAAATGGTATAGCTGACTTGTTGCGTTAAAACCTAATGTTGGTCGTAGCACAGATACGGTGATGTGATAAACGGCTAGCTTATAATAACTGTTTACGATGCGACTTGCGACTACATACATCAGCGATATGTGCTAAAATTTGTATAACTGACAGTTTATAATACTAACGTCTTTAATATCACTCGATTAGTGCGGCGTCTCCCGTTTAATATGGTGATAATGACAATAATCGCTTGCACCGCGCTCAATCCTCAAGACCCACAGAGTTTACGCCTCGCTTTATCTCAGCCGCGGTATGCCATACAAAGCTGATGCCGAAACGTCTGTCGAACTCCACTTGCGACAATGCGGAGTGGTGACACTGGGTTGCAAGCTACATGTATTGACAGTGTATATTTACTCAAAACATAAAAACCTGGTGGTACTGATTTCAAAGTTAGTCACCATACAATTTTACTCGAACTGCATCGTTGATATTGTACTATAGAAGGCGGCCCCGATGCTGCCGCCCTACGCTCGCGTCGGCCGGCGCGCACTCTCGTCTCAAACAATATACGGCGCTTCCTTTTTCCTCCTGTCCTTTCTTCATTCGAACCACTCTGGTGGGGTGGGACAACCCAGTAACATATATACTAATTAGGTGCTTTATTTTTAGGAATTTTAATGCATTGATGCTATGATTGATTTATTAAAAAAGGGCGCGTTGTATAACATTGAATGTTGAGCAGAATATTGCATACACTTTCCAACAGTCTTTCACCACTAGTACCGACGTGAATAGTTACGGCCAACACGAATGGTAACATCAGGTACATCGTCACCCACGACTCAATACACTCTGCGGAATGTAGACATATATTTTCTGTGTATTCGTTTATAATGATAATACACTTTTACCATCTCATGGTCGGGTTGTTGAACAGATGAGCCCTCACAATTTAGATCTGTGATGTGACCGTCGTGTCCTGATTGATGCTCCAGTACGTAAGTTAATATCAAATATTTTAATACCAGGTTTAATCAGTTTTAATGTAGGCTTCTGTTGATAGTGTCACCAATCAAATAACTAATTTGGCCACTCGTCGGAAGCCATAAACGTTTGATATCGACAATAGGTCGATGTTTAATAAGGTAGTTGCTTATTTTAGGAGTATTTTAAGATACATCAAAGAAACTTTTATGACTTACAAATCTACGGTTTGTCAATCAACATGAGTTTAATTTCGATTTACCTTTTGTTATCATATTGAGGTAGGTATATGCTAGCTGTATATTGTCAGCGTAGGCAGACGTTGCAGTATAAAGACACTTATACTGAACTAAACTCCTACTAAAGTGACCTGTAATATCAAAAACAATGATAACTGACATTTTACTCGAAGAAACGCATTTAAAACGTACTCAAAACATTTGCGCCTTCAAACGCATATACCAAAAATTAATGTCAGTTCAAAATTCTTAGTTTATGCAGTGAAGACGGTTATGGATAAATTATTTAAGAAAGACAAATCAACTTCACGGCTAGATTTTACAATATGCAAAACTTACAGATGCTGAAAAATAATGTCTTGTCACAGTCATACATTTTGGTAATAGATTATTCCACTGGTATTTTTTATTTACATTAAAAGTATAGAAAATTCCATAGAATAATTTCGTGTTATCAAAATTTTGTTGATTTACTATGATTCTAAATTAAAAACTTTAGCTGTATGCAGTTCTTGTATTATCACTGTCAATATAGAAAGATTTGTCGTATAAGCGACGAATTTGTCAGTTAACGCTTCCAATATTAGTATAATTCGTCGCTTGGCATTATTGAATACAAAGCTGCTTTAATTCGTCATTGAAATTTCCAGAGCACATATAAAATTCAGTTTAATGTTATGATTGCTTGAATAACAATAAATTTTTGTGGAACTCTATTTTCATCCGGTAAGATTACGTGCTTCTTTCACTCGATTTTTATGAGATGCAGAGGGGCGGTTGTTATCGGAGTAAATTGTACTATATACCTAATCAGCCTGATATACAATGAAATATTGGTGGAATTAATAACAAAATAAAGTTGATGTTTAAGTGTCTGCTAATTGTTAAATATGTGCGCGTATTGATTTGTCGTTTATTGCTTTTCTGAAGGCCAAAACACTGACCTACAATCTCTTGACAAGAACATTCACGTCTTTGTCAGCGGCGATGGCCTCTTGGAGAAACCTCGTAATAGACTTGCAGGTGGACTGTCGCACGCAATGATGCCCGTCATTGGCGGTAGACAGGCCAGAGCTTGCTTGAACGAAACCGAGTGGTTTTATTAAATTTTAACGTTTGGTGCAATGTTATTTCAAATAATAATTAAAATATAAAGGCGGCATTCAGTGTTCCCTACTGAAATCGAACACCAAACTTTTTGTTATCGGAAAACCTATTACAAGATCTTTAAGTCAATTAGTTACTATAAGTTATATTACTGCAAAATGCAAGTAAACAGGGATATTATTATCTTAGTTTTGAGATTTGAAGCTCTGTTACTGAATTTATTTTAGGACCTAATGAAAGAAATTTCGCCACGAAACGACTAAGTAAAATGATACATTTAAATAGTAGCAAAACCTGCTATGGCGTTTCGCCAGGTTAACGAAAATTCCCGTGGTCAAATACCGCTCTCCCTCCTTCGTTAGACGATTCTGCCTCTATAAGATAAGCTATTCCCTCCCACGAAGCCGGCAACGCATGCTCTAAAAAAACCTACACAAAAGTGACAGAGAGATAAAGTAGTCGGCTTCAAAATATTTCGATTATAATACAATATTCGCTTAAGATTTCGTTTTCACGTCGTCGTCGCGTGAGAATCGTCAATTCTCGTGGCAAGGCGTTAAAATCTTTAATCTTATTAAGTTACTTATTGTTTAACTCTAATCGGACGTGCTGTATCACTAAATTACACGCTAATATTAATATTATGATAAATGCTAAAATGTATTATAATCTGCGTGAGCTAATCTCGTTATTTGTATAAAAATATTATAAAATATTGGTTAACACATACATATTTTATTTATATAAGCATAAATTTCAATAATATTACAGAAGCTTATATTTTTGGTTAAAAATTATTATTGTACCATCTCAAGAAAAATTTATAATACGGATTTATCATCTACAACACCACTGCCCGATGCTGGGTAGAGACCTCTCGAAGTAAGATCGATGATGGAACTTTACATCTGATCTGTGCTTGGTTTAAATAAATGAGTATATGGTATTTTAGAAATTAAATTTATAATACGGAGTTTAACATCTACAACACCACTGCCCGACGCTGGGTAGAGACCTCTCGAAGTAAGATCGATGATCATGGAACTTTACATCTGATCTGTGCTTGGTTTAAATAAATGAGTATATGGTATTTTAGAAATTAAATTTATAATACGGATTTAACTTCTACAACACCACTGCCCGACGCTGGGTAGAGACCTCTCCAAGTAAGATCGATGATCATGGAACTTTACATCTGATCTGTTTGGTTTAAATAAATGAGTATATGGTATTTTAGAAATTAAATTTATAATACGGATTTAACATCTACAACACCACTGCCCGACGCTGGGTAGAGACCTCTCCAAGTAAGATCGATGATCATGGAACTTTACATCTGATTTGTACTTGGTTTAAATAAATGAGTATATGGTATTTTAGAAATTAAATTTATAATACGGATTTAACTCTCAACACTACTGCCCGACGCTGGGTAGAGACCTCTCCGAAGTAAGATCGATGATCATGGAACTTTACATCTGATCTGTACTTGGTTTAAATAAATGAGTATATGGTATTTTAGAAATTAAATTTATAATACGGATTTAACATCTACAACACCACTGCCCGACGCTGGGTAGAGACCTCTCCGAAGTAAGATCGATGATCATGGAACTTTACATCTGATCTGTGTTTGGTTTAAATAAATGAGTATATGGTATTTTAGAAATTAAATTTATAATACGGATTTAACATCTACAACACACTGCCCGACGCTGGGTGAGACCTCTCAAGTAAGATCGATGATCATGGAACTTTACATCTGATCTGTGTTTGGTTTAAATAAATGAGTATATGGTATTTTAGAAATTAAATTTATAATACGGTTTGACATCTACAACACACTGCCCGACGCTGGGTAGAGACCTCTCGAAGTAAGATCGATGATCATGGAACTTTACATCTGATCTGCGTTTGGTTTAAATAAATGTGTATATGGTATTTTAGAAATTAAATTTATAATACGGATTTAACATCTACAACACACTGCCCGACGCTGGGTAGAGACCTCTCCGAAGTAAGATCGATGATCATGGAACGTTACATCTAATCTGTGTTTGGTTTAAATAAATGTGTATATGGTATTTTAGAAATTGAATTTATAATACGGATTTAAAATCTACAACACCACTGCCCGACGCTGGGTAGAGACCTCTCCGAAGTAAGATCGATGATCATGGAACGTTACATCTAATCTGCGCTTGGTTTAAATAAATGTGTATATGGTATTTTAGAAATTAAATTTATAATACGGATTTAACATCTACAACACCACTGCCCGACGCTGGGTAGAGACCTCTCCCAAGTAAGATCGATGATCATGGAACGTTACATCTAATCTGCGTTTGGTTTAAATAAATGTGTATATGGTATTTTAGAAATTAAATTTATAATACGGATTTAACATCTACAACACTACTGCCCGACGCTGGGTAGAGACCTCTCCCGAAGTAAGATCGATGATCATGGAACTTTACATCTAATCTGCGCTTGGTTTAAATAAATGAGTATATGGTATTTTAGAAATTGAATTTATAATACGGATTTAACATCTACAACACTACTGCCCGACGCTGGGTAGAGACCTCTCCCGAAGTAAGATCGATGATCACGAAACTTTACATCTGATCTGTGCTTGGTTTAAATAAATGAGTATATGGTATTTTAGAAATTAAATTTTCCAATTATGTTTTATATCAAATTGATTTTTTTATCTTAATTCATTTGCACGACTTGTAAACGCGAAGCATTTTAAAGTGATGTACGTACATTACATACATAAATATATGCTTCATTTATAATTTTCAAAACATATGCTACACTTGCATTGTAATGTTTTGCATTAATTATGTGAAAAAAAAATAGAATTGTACTTTTAATAAGTTACTTACGTCCAAAACTATGAAACGCTGATGGATTGTTATCTCCACCACTTCAGAATCGGCCGTCCCACAGCCAGGCGGTCTAATGGTCCTGGTCGTGGCCCTGGAATTGACACATGTTCTCTATTCACTACACAAAACTAATGACCATCATTTCGTCACAATTATCACAAACTTTTAGATGATTGCGAGACTTGTGTTCGAACTCTACGGTCTGTTTACGCCGTTTTCGTTTTATTGTTTGAATATCAAATACGTCGCCAAACCAGAAATCTTCAAAACCAAAGTGATTAGTATTAAAAACTTCAACTACCTTTGTGAACTCCGATGTTCATTTATTATTATTGTAATAATATAATATATCTGTGCCCGCGGCACTGCCAGGATGGTAATAAAATGAATTACTTCATGTCAAACCTAAAATCTTTATACACGGTACGTAAGAATGTTATTAATACATTATTTTATTAACAAATATTTTGTTAATAACTAGCTATGCCCAATGTTCCGTTTGGGTGAACATAGAATGAACTCTTCAATTTTATTGAACTTGTTTTCAATTATCATCCTCATTCCGTCAGTATCACTATTAAATTCCAACATGAGTTATATCTTTTAATTTAGTCATAAACATATTATATGTCGTAATATCAAACAAAGAATATTTCCCTGAATCGTGTTTAAAGATTACACACACTAATGCATTCGGAAACGAAAAGCTCAAAACTAGAAAACTTAGTCCTAATTTTTCTCATCTAGAAACTACATAATTAATTTAAACTTACCAAACAATACACAGCATTCACAGTTTTTTCCTAATTTGTTTCATGTTTGTGAGAACTTTTGCAATACTTATATTTACTTATTGCAAAAGTTACTTAAAACCCTTATTTGTTATTAACAAATGATATGACACGAGATAAAGATTTTTAGAGATGTATAAGAAACATACTTACAAAACATCAATTTTCGATCAATAATCTTCAGCATGCCAATTTCGCATAATGCTATTCAAAATTATTTTGTAGCCTGTCGACCATGAAACCTAACAGCACTTCTTTTGTATTGCTATGAGGATAGGTCGACGAAGCATTGATATTGCCACCGTCTGTAAATATTGTAAGAATAACATAAATATGTACCTGTTGTAGTACACATAAATGACATTTCTAATAAATTTTCATTTTAAAATTTCCAAAAAAAAAAGAAACTACGTTTTAAAATAGCACAATTCTGCCTTATTATGATTTTAGTGTTGTTCAAATGACCTTTTAACGTAGCAAATGTAAAACTTACTAATCTCGTCGCGACATCATGTTAACCTTTTGATAGCAATAGCTCACAATTCATCACTTTGTTCTCAATTAGAATTCTTAACACAAAAAACTCAAAATTTTACAAATTAATACGACAACTGAAAAGAACTAAGATTGTTTCAAAGTAAATTATCGAATTTATTGCGCACGAGACTATTATTGACTGCGAGATTGCTACTGACTTGATATTGAATGTTGATTTAACAATGTCATTTTGAGAAAATTTAAAAACACAGTTTCGCATGACGAGAAATTTCGTTTACATTCATTTAACACTACATTAATTATAATATTTCATTATCTTTAATATAACATAAAACGACAAATCAATGTTTTATTATTGATTTATTTGACTACAAACGGTATTCTTTTAAAACCTCATTGATTTGTGGTCAGATGTCGCTTGTTGGAATTCTCCACATCACACCATAGAGCCTTCACCGACCAGCATACACTATCGTCCGTCCTGAGTCTGTTAATATGGTCAGGGACGTTGCACTTCAATTTTTTGAAACGGAGCTTTCGGCTATTATAGCTGAAACGCTACGTTTGTTAAGACCTAATAATATAGGAAAATGCCCAATTTACTATAGGGCACAGGTTTACTTATTTTCCTGGAATCTAGGAAAATAAAGGATCCTGTCGTAAATCATATATTAAATTTCATAAACTATTTTGAAATAAATAAAAGCTGTATCAAAGCTTTATTTTAAAAATCGTATGATTTTATGTTATCTTTACTGTATTTTCCAAATGTTAACTTTATAGCGCTTTTAACACAAGCACAACGATATTATAAGTAGATGAATTGAATCCTAATTTAATATAAATTATAGTGTTTAAAATCATAAATACTTTAATTAATGTTTAAATTTACCAAAATATCACATTCACTCACAAACTTTAATTCTATAGCCTAGTAAATACGATAATGTAATTAATTTTACCGCTTTTAGAATAATCAAATCTTTTTGTCCTGAATATATAAAGTGGAAAACAAACTTATGAGAAAGTCGTTTACATTTAAAAAAAAAGAGTGTGTGTACTTATGTACACGCGTTAAATATACTTCTTTGGCGTATGAATAATATTTAAAATAACTCAAATGCAGTAGTAATCGACAATAAATATTAAAATCAATCAAAACGATTTTGTTTAATTGAAAATGTTTTATTAACGTAACAATATAACAATACAGTACAAATATATAATCATTATTCATTATGTGAATGAGTCAAATATTTAAAAAAGAGTGTGTGTACTTATTATTCAATTATTTGTTAGAAAATAATAAGTTCGTTAGAAATATATCTATATATTATACTCACATGGTTAACCTCTAATATTTAAAAACACTTCAAATTTTCACAATTTTTCAACACAATGTTAAAAGTTTACAAATAATGTTTATATATATAATAAATTGAACAAAAATAATAATTATAGAAAATTAATACTCAAAATTGATTATTCATATGAATACTATATTTTGCAAGAACTGGTTATGAATATAAGTACTATGTAATATATAGCATGAACACTCTGTACTATGTACTATATAGTATGAACACTCAGTATTGTAACTATATTCAGTGTTGAAAATATTTAAATTATTTCTATTCTAACTTCATCATGTCGTTTGTGCAGCTCTAAATTCACTCATCAAACGACAAAGAATTATAACTTCAAATGCTGTGATGCCTTTATCGTAGCCATCAGTGAGGGACCACGTTTTAGATTTATTCCCATATCTGTTCTCGTCGGCGTAATGATACTGATGGATACATATGGTAGGCCCAGCTCCGCTTTTAAGCTACAGGTAAGAGCTGCAGGATAATGAGCAGTAGTATTCACATCATTGCAACGTAGCCTCTAGCTTTGCATTCTTTCGATAAGATCGCTACCATTTGGAAAAACATGGTGATCGAAAGGCGGGCACGGACACATACACATCGGCATCCTACGCTTGCGGTGGCTGATACACCGGTCTACACTAATATTCTTTTGTCTTCCGTGGATCCCGAAAATCGAGTACCGAGTACGAGGGACCTGCTCGGGCCGTGATTACGCAAACAAGCAGCTTTCGATGAGCGTCGATACAAGTGATATTGTCGTCCTCGGGCGTTGCCCATATGCCCATCAACGCCCGCCACGACGAACACGCGCGCTCAAGGCCGCTATGACCTCTTACGTGACGGCGCCGACGCGGACTCGTTATGAATCGACACGAGTCCAACATCCGACGATGATTTAAAACAATTTCTGTGGATGGTGATCATCATATAAAGACCTTGAAAATTATCAATTTTAGCTAAAGCACATCTCACTCGTAGAAGTGATCAAAAACTATAACTTATAAATTGATTCATTTAAAAAAGTCTTCTCTTTACCTCACGCTGAGCCTATAAGCTTGTTAAAAAACAATATTATAATGGATCTGCACCGCGCTCTTTAATATCATGACATCGTCTTAACGCTCGGTAAACCTTAGAAAGCCCTAGAGCTAAAACTACTAGCCCTAGAACTTTCTAGTCATATTATCACCCCGGGAGAGTGTTTTTAGAGGGTAAAATCCTACACAATCTGTTTTTTAAATCGGGAAGCCGGATATCTTCCGTTTGAGATTTTCACTTAAGCTATTGAAATTAAGAAAAATCCTGCAAAACTGTCGACCCTGCAGGCCATCCCTAAAACTCGATTTATTATGATATTTATCGATGTGTTATAGAGGCCCTCAATTTCAAAAATATAGTTCTCCCAAAGATCAAAGACTAATCGTTCAGCTTCTCGAGCTCGAAAACTCCACAAAACGGTTGACCTTACACTTTATTTATTTGTAAAAAGAACTTTTACAAAAATAAACGAAACTGGCCAAGCGCATGTCGGGCCACGCGCAGTGTGGGGATCTGTATTTACTAGTCACAATTTTTTGGATTTCGAAGGGAGCTTTTTTGCTTGATACTAATAGGTTAACCTAACTTAAATTTTAATTGAGTTGACCGTTTTATGGCTAATAACGTTTAAAAAGAGATCCACATAGGACGGATGTTAATTATTGATATCATTTTATATTGCTATATTTTACATGATTCATGAACGTATATTTACTACCTGTTTCACTATCTTCTATCAATAACTCTGTCCACGTTCTCAAACATTATTCAAAAACGACCGACTCTTTTGCCATATTGATTTTTGGAGTTTCCCTCCTAAGAATAATCGATTTTTCATATATAAGCCGGGAGTATAAAAAATCATGTGGAGTAAAATCAAACTTGGCGTTACATTAGATTACATTCAGGTCAGTCTCGTGTATATGGAGATTATGCACGTGTATGGTCTCCATACTCATGCGCAACTTATTTTGCTCATCCCCTAGCAGAATATATAAGGTATAGCGCCGACATAATTATATCAGTTTATTTATTTACTGTTAATAAATAACAACTGTGAACTTGCAAAGTTTTGATCTCAAATTACAAATTTTGTGGTAGAACACCGGAAACAACTAGATATGGTACCACTATTGACGCGGTGTTTTCGCGATTTATCACACATATATCTCCGACGTCCATGTATCGTATTTTAGTTACCACAAACCAATTGTCTCAGTATTCAATGATGTCGATATTGTTACTGGAATAAATACAACGGAAGATGACGTAAAGGATGAATAAAGTCAATCTTGTTTAAAACATAATTGTATAATTACATTAAATTATCATTGTTTCATGTTTTCATGGTTCTGTTTTGTACTTTAGCAAATTCATTGTGTAATTAATATAAATAAATGTATCAGGCATGTTTTAAATAAAATAAAAAATACATTCATTTAACCTCATTCAGTAATCTATTTATTTTACAATCGATCGTAAGGAGTAAACTCCTTAAAACTGACATTTAAGATTGAAAGGCTGTGCTAATTTCTTGAGTTTAGTGGCGGATGGGACAATACTATTAGAATATTACAGAATGCGTATTAAAAAAAACAGATAAAGTGTTTATATATGGGAGTATAAACTTGTTCAACTACCCCTACTTCTCACACTAAAGCATTCAATATTTATTATCCTGAATAACAATACTAGGAAAAATTTTATACTTATTATATAATAGGTATAATTTTTCATAATTAATAGTAAGGCATAATAATGTACGCTTCAAATATGTTTTTTAATTTTTCATTTTACTATGGCATATGGTTATTGTATACTAAATAGTCTTAATTTAACATATTACGACACAGAGAATTACTAATTTGTTACATATCTAAAACCTGTATGAACTTCAGGTAATATGATAAAAAACATCAGCTGACAATTTGAAGCAATGTAGGGTCTTTTATATTAGACCATATCTAATAATGACGATAAACATTTTTCAATCTTAAGGAACCGAAAAAAATCTAATTTAAATATATTTGGTGATACATTACATCAAATTCATAAAAATTTTCATATTCTAAATAGAATAATCAAATCCAGTTATATAAATCCAGACATTTCATAACATAGTACCCACTTAGCCGGCCCATATTACCGAGAACGTGACTCACCCATTAAAAGCTACTCGCACAAAGCCGTCATAGACTAACTAATGACGTAGATAATTATTTAGTTACCTAATGAGTAAACAATATAAATATTTATTGTATTTTGATTACTGTTGCCATATTGGGTTAGATTATATTATAGTTGGGTATACTTAGCCCGGTAAAGGCAGATCAACGCTTCTCTTTCTTTCATTTATGAATGTCTTTTATTTTTGACCTACGTGCTCTTAGACAGCTAAATACACACTTTTTAAAATCGAGAATTACTAAAACTACTACATATCACTTTTGTGCACTGGTTATGGACAAATTTAAACGCTTTTTAATATTTTCTATTCCCCTACGCTCTAAGCTTATATATACACAAATAGATTGCCTTTAGATCCTGACCTATACATTAAATTCGTCACAGAGAGGCATCTGTAAGTATATTCGTATTGTAAAATAGCGATACAGTTTTATTGGCCCTATGCATATCTAAAATGGAACGTAGATGTGCTTATGAATTCTCTATATATTTTAGATACTTATTCAATTTATAAATAACTTTAAATTACATTCATACTACGAATACATCCAATTTCTAGTCCATTTTTACATCTTAATACAATATTATTATATTGAGTTTGTACATGACAAACATGAACCAGGAAGTTTAATGCTGCTAATATATGAAGATGTAGAACGTAATTTAACCGCGCCATAGAAATTTCATTCCCGCAATAAATATCGGATATATCTTATTTGCTTAAAGTCTTTTTTCAATCGATAATTAGCGCCAATTGCGCATGAAGCTTCAATTCGCCAATCGGTCTTCAGCTGCCATTTTTAATAATTACGCAGATAAGGTGGTTGCTTGATTAACAATGGCGGAATTTTAGTTTAATAAATAAAGGACAATATATTTTATGTAACATATTGTTCAACTAGGTGTTTATTTGTGGATTTATATTAGATACATATAAAGACACTTTCCCACCAGAGACGGATATGAAGACTGAACAATTTCATTCTAAGCTGACAACTCGACTCAAAACAATAACGAAAAATAAACTCAGCCTTACCCAAAAATGAACTCGTATGCTTCGAAAAAATGGATCGATTGGACTAAATATTCAAGTAATTATTGAGACTATAACAAGAACGCATCTAGGTATTTTAGTTAAATCTATTCAATTCTAATTATATATTTCTCCGATTGTCGTAAAATAATTTATTATCCATTCATTTATCGAATGAATAACAACAATGTCTAAATGATTAATTCTAATAAACGTATTCGTAAGTGCTCATCACACAAATCTGATTATGGCGGTCTGCATGCATTTGAATACATTCTGGCCAATGAACAAACAGTATAAGCAGAAACCGGCTTCTCCCACCTGTTAACATTTTAAAGTAAATAGATAGCTATAGGCCGCTCGCCAAGCGCACAGCTGATTCGTCTACGAACGTCATGCGCAAGAGTCGATTCTGTTAGTACTTATTATCTACTAGCCTAGCTTCTATCTGAGGCTTCGCCTCGTGGACGTAGAATGCATCCCTTCATTTTATATATCGACTGATTACGCCTCTAGTAATGATCCCGATTGCTATCCCGTGCTAAATTTTGATCCAGATCCTGATCTCGATGCCAATTTGTCTCACTCTCGATTTCGATCACAAGATCACAATGTCGCTTTAGATTTCGGAGCCTATCTTGATTCAAATGAACTCCAATTATAGTCCCGCTTTTAGTAAAAGCTGACTGATTGATACTGCTTCTCATTTCGTTTTCAGTCATACTATCAGTTTTATTCTGTTCCCACCCTCGATTTGGGCCTTAGTCCGGTTTTTTATTTTGATCTCTCTCCGTCTCGATACCTGATTCACTCGCGTGTTGCTTGCGATTTATATTTCACTACTAGTCACAATTACGATTTGGGCCAAACTGGGGTAAAATGCATCGGCATCACAATCAAATTTAAGCTCTATCCCAACTACCCGTAAATAAGAATGAAGTTAGTTATTTTAAAAACAGGGTTTTAATCAAACACAGTAAAATAAACTAAAGTTACATATAAATATTATATGTAATGTTTTTAGGGTTCCGGGAGCCTAAATGGCAAAAACGGAACCCTTCTAGTTTCTTCATGTCCATGCGTCTATCCGTCCGTTTGTATATTACACGCATTTTAATCAAAAACTGTAAGATTTATATTGTTGCAATTTCGATTATAGGTGTCTTGTATAAGCTAATGCTTAATTTGGTAGTTAAATAACAAAATAAATATTTCTAAGGGGCCACTCCATACATGTAACAGAAGCTGAAAAAAAACATTTTTTCAGCAAACATCATCGCGTGGCACCTATTTCGACATTTCTTTTAAAAACATTTTAAGGTTTCTAAGTAGTTTTTTTGATTAATTGAATATTTTCGTAAATAGGCAATCGCTTAAAAATACCTAGTATTAATTGCATGTCTCCTTTATATTTTAAACCGTATGTCCAAAAAATATGAAAAAAAAATTACTAATGTACCACTTAATAAATACTTTCAACGAAATTATTTTAAACATGATCGAATATACCATTTATGAGTTATTGCCAGAAAATTACGCTTTTCAACAAAAGGATGTAAGTGCCATGAAGATACGCTCCTTTGCTGGTGCATTTCATCACATCATATTTTTTTATTTTGAGACTGAATTAAGTGCTTTAACGTACTTAAAATAACGCGACTAAAGTGTTTATATCTACTATGTGAAAGAAATACGAAAAAAGTGTAATAACGTGTATTTAATTATTAAACCCCGATTTAAGTTATTTGAAATAGTAAAGGCTAGAAAAGGCGAGTCTGCGATAAGCAGAAGTCGGAGATAGGACGACAATACATAAATTTTAGTGGGTATAGTACTAGTACTAGATAACGCTAAAAATACCTAAAAAAACTCATTGAACTTCTATAATAATATCTATCTTATAATATATAAATAATACGTTTCACGCCTTAAACTAAGTATTATTATCCCTTTTTCCTGCACAACATTAAAGACAACAAATTTCGCCTTATGAGAAGAGTAGGATGTTTTCCCGAACACACCAATGTCCGTTCTGTTATTGTGAATACTCTATATATATCGCGCTCGCTTTATTTAACCCACGAGAAGGTAAACAGTTTTGCGCCATGAAACATCGAGTAGTCACCTATAAGTATTTTAACTGGTGCTCTATTTTACATCGAACAATCCACGTGTTAATTAAATGACCAACTTGATGTTTACATGAAATATATTAGATATATATATATACATTAAAAGGGCAATGCGTCCATTTTAAAAGAACATAATCTGTTAGTTTGTGAATGTGTAAAAGAATTACATTTACAGTGCATATTGGCAGCCTCATACATACACATTACTTTTTAACTTCCCGCTGAGAAAATTGAAAATTTTCTAAAATTTTTGGGAAGTTATTGGTTTCACCCCATTTTGCAAAAATCGAGTTCTCATCAGATCTCGACGTTCTGAAGGTCTAAGAAGCTTCCCTGATCATCCTTGAGATGATGTCCGTAAGACTGTGTAGATGAGTGTGTGTGAGTGTGTGTGTGTGTGTGTGTATGTGTGTGTATGTGTGGATGTTTGTAAACCTCTTATAACTTTTAAACGGCTTGACCAAATCAAGCCCACTAAACATCGTTCTAAAGAGTTTCACCAAACTTAGATTTCCTGAAAGATTGGGTTGATTTGGACCGGTAAATTTTGAGAAATTTTCAAAAATCTAAGAATTTTTTAAAGTGGTTTTCAAAATAACTTTAAAATGGTTTAACCGATCAATTTCAAAATACAATCAGCTCTTAACCTATTAAAAACACGTCGATTGCCGCAAACCGGGTCAAAATCGGTCGATTCGTTTGTGAGAAATCGTTGTCGAAAGAAATCGAAAAAAACAGTTTTTTTGGAATAACTACAAAACGGCTTGACCGATCGATTTCAAATTCTAAGCAGCTTTTGACTCTGTAAAAACACGTCGATTGCCGTAAACTGGGTAAAAATCGGTTGATTCGTTTGCGAGAAATCGGTTTCAAAAGAAATCGAAACAAACCGTTTTTTACTCAAAAAATCGCGTCAAATCCCGTATATTTTCGAGTGTTTTGAACTCGAAAATAGCGGGAAGTTTCAGGGT
The DNA here is from genome assembly GCA_005406025.1 of Eumeta japonica. Taxonomy (NCBI): domain Eukaryota; kingdom Metazoa; phylum Arthropoda; class Insecta; order Lepidoptera; family Psychidae; genus Eumeta; species Eumeta japonica. The sequence goes on along the minus strand of BGZK01002612.1, from coordinate 26,660 downwards.
TGGTCTACAAGGTTAACCTATTTTTTTAATCTATACTTTATGTTACTCTCCTTATTTTAATAATTTAATTTTATAATGTATTTTACTGTATTTCTTTTCCTTTGTTCTACACACCTATCAGACGCATTAAGCATTTTAAAATCTTGAATTGTGCAAACTATGGTGTCTCATTTAATTAATTAGTTTTAGGATTACTCGTGTGTCTGTCTATCCGTTTGTCATAGCCAAATTGCTGTAAGTCTAGTGGACCGATTACGTTTATATTTGGTAGAGATACATATGTAGGTCAGTGTTCCAAAGGTAAATAAATGACTTTTGAATATGAGGGTTACATTTGAGAGTAAATTAGAAAATAAAAAGTATTTAATTTTATGTACATGAACTCTACGTCTTCTATCAAAAACTACCAGTTTTCTTGAGATATGTCTACCTAGTTGTCCTATAAATAGTACATATGTTTAGAGAATGAAAACAACGACTGCTAAGCGTATTACTAAATAATGAAATCGTTTTACTTATGACTAATCATTATCAATCAAGCGACTTTCTATGTACCCCTATATGGGTCGCACAGATAACGCGACTATTGGAAAGTTTTTCCAAAAAAAAAATTGTATCTAGTGATATACAACACTAATAATTTAATACATAAGTATCAGACCTAGACCAAAATCAGAGTCAGAAGCGGGGCCAGGATTGGAATTGAACAATATATGAATAACAACTGTTTCGTGTACTGTACTGAAAGTGTCCAATATAGATATATATATATATATATATATATATATATTAATAATAAAAATTTGAGGAACATCCTCAATATGGCAAAGGTCCTTACTCAATTGACGTTTTAGAGAATTTCCTGTGCATCCACTCCAAGGCTTCCTACACTCTGGAATGATGAAAGTTTAACACTCGATCGGCGGATTACTTCTTAATACCTCCTATCACAAATCTTCTCGCCTTGGATACCTCTTCGCATAACTTGTGGCTCCCTAGGTACATCTGCGGCCAACCAGCTCAAGGCTTACAGCTTATTACAAATTTCTGGACTTACCAACACCTCGCACAATGACTTTTTATTCCGAATGTTCGAATATCCATTTCGTATTATATTTTCGTAACATTCTGATGCTTTCAAACGGATCTCTTTATTCGACTTTTAGATTATTGTTAGATTTTATATTCTGTAGATAACGTGGCAATCTTTATTATATCTTACAATGTCTATCGAACTTTTAGTGGAATAAAGGAAAAAATACCAGCTTGAGCATTGGGGTTTTTATAACATAAGAACGGTTTGACTGATTATAATTAAAATTGGTATACAGTAAGAACATTTAATTTCGTAAATGGTAGGCTATTGAATAACTGTCTTACGAACAAGTGATTATTAAAAAAAAAGTGGAAATAATTAAAAAACTCTAATTTTGTCAAATGTTACGACGTATTTCAAGAATTACATTATAAGCTATGAAATAAAGATATTTTTAATTTGAATTTACTAAATATAAAGATTTTAGGTGATTTCATATGACCTTTACAAGCATACCAAATATCTAAAGATTTCGGCTGCTAACTTAGTGACGTATCTATCTGGTCGCAGCGCATGTCGGTGAATCCTCAAGCAAATCGTCTCCAGCACCGCGGCGGCGATGGCACCAATGGTTGAACACCACTAGCAAAACATGTGGTGTTATTCTCAATACTTTATTTCGTCATACACCTTGCGACATACTAGAAATTTTTCAAAAGTAAAAAAAATTTCTTTGTCTTTATTTCAAATTTTATCACTAATTTTTAATTGAAATTCTGTGTGATGATGTGTGTATTTTCCAGTTTCACTATTGTTTATAACTCCAAGTAGTTTTTATCCTATCAGTTTTATCTTTTTATTTCACTGTTGAACTTGCTAATTCCACTTGTCTTACAGTCATATCAATATTTGCAGTAATGAGTATGGCCCTTATTTTGATAAATGGCAATTCTTTGAGCTTGAACGTTTATTACATTACTTATAAGTGTTCTGAAGTTGCTTTCAAAACCGCTTGCGAGCAACTTCATATTGTAGTATTGTTGTCACCCTGATAAAAATTGACTCTCATCGTTTTTTTTATAAAGCGGCAAAAGAAGCATAACTTCAAAAATGTATAGAGGAACAGACTACTCTCTTCTTCTATACAAGCTCTAGTTTGATATTCATTATCGATGAATAAATGGTATAATCATCGCTTTACACTAATATTTTAAATACAAATTTATAAGGACGGTTGCAGTGAGTCAGAGGAATCAGTAATGCGGCGCGTGCGCTGTAGCTCTTTCGTCATCACATTATTCTATTGTCAGCAATCTTTGTTTTATTTCTTAGTTCTTACGATTGTTTCACTAATGTTTCACATATTTAATTAGGAAGTCTTGGTTTTCATTTCTTTCTATTACAATTAAACAAATGAAAATCATAATGGGAATATTTGTTTTAGTAGTTGTGCATAAGTACGTAGGCGTATTTCTTGTTTCAGCCAATTGACCTCCACTGCTAGCCATATGCCTCCTCCTGTAGCCGTCCGCGGCCCACGACCTTCATAAGTTTGTCGGTACATCTGATGGGAGGCCTGTTCACACGTCCAGTTCGTATTGGCCATTCGACTAGAACATGTTTATATGCAAATAAATATTCTTCGTAGTAAACACTATTTTATTAACCCCAAATATATTAATTACTTTAATATTCGTCAAAGGCGATAAAAATAAAATAAAACACTTAGCACAAAAAAAGCTCGGATACTCGTTTTTAATTTTTCTATCGGTGATATTGATGAAAGTTTCAAGCATTTCCATCTTTTCAGTTATCCATAAGCTAGGTTGTATATGTAGTACAAATCTGTAATTAATGTAAGAAAATTAACTTTACATTGTTGAGAATTAAAGATTGGTGCAACTGTTTGTTGTCACATTGTTTTGTTATTACTTAAATATTACTCAAAGTATTGAATACGTCCCCACAATAATATTGATCAACTGACTTATTTTAAATACGTCGATCGTTTACACTTAAGCAAATTTGAAATATTCCTTTCGAAATTGTAAGAAGGGTTGCAACACATTGTTTGATAAAATTACTTAGTGATTTTAATATTAGCAACATTTTGTCATTTGTCAGAATATAAAATATTTTAAAAACCGAAATGGATTAGCTTTATTCTGTGTACACACCTATTGCTAAACAATCATCATTTAATAAATACCTTGCATAGCTTTACTATGGAGTTTATGTCGTGTTTCTGGGGCATGAAGACAAATAAGACAAATAATGCTTAAAATATTTTATTGATTAATCACACAAAAGTACACAATTACAAAAATACACATAATGGATGATATTTAGTAGTTAATCACACTAATATACGCCGTTAAACAATTCATAAGCTTCAACAAGATCACTCTCACACATGAATTCAGATAGGTTGCCTCATGGACTACAAAAGCTTACAAAACATTAAAAACGGATGCGTTATCAGAGAACGAGTTTATAACGCAATAGGCATGCAGCTGTGCCTTTCAGATAATTTCAGGCTACAATCACTTCCAGAACAAGGACACGTTACTAAGATGCATTTGATAGATTTGTAGTGTCATTAAAATACTAGTGTTTGTTGCCAGGTAGTTTGTTTTCATTTCGCCCAACAACGGAGCAATGAGTGAACGTAATTCGTCACATAGAAATTTTTGTGTATCGATTACAATCACGATTAAAACAGAGATATTGTGATATAAAAAGTGAAGAATTAATTTTATGTCCACATGGATTGAGTCTTAGGCGAAAGCTAGTTGAATAAAGAATCGGCCAAACTATAATTTTGAGTTTTGTGTCTTTTTGGCTCTCAACAACAGTTGTTCTACTTACGTTCGATAATCATTACAAATATTGAAATTTCAATATTATTAGTGATTAATTAATTAGATATGTGTTGTAGTTGTCCTATTTCAAAATACAAGTTGTAGGGTAATGTACTCACATAATAAGATAATTGGTATCTTATATTCTGTTACTATTCTAATCGGCTGTCCAACTGCCACCTAAGCCTCATCAAACAATTAATGCGTACCCGAAACATAATTTATATTATCTAAACCTGTTTTCCAAAATACGTAAGAGACCATAAATTTTTAGTCTTTCTATGGGCTGTAACACTTTTACTTGTTCTAGTTTAAAGAACCGCAATACATCGTTAAGTTACGTGTTGCACACCTACCTAACCGCCTGGTGTGCGCACATTCAGTGTTTACACCAACACTAGTAGACAAACCAACAGAATGGCAATGAATGAAGATACGACGAAACCATATTGAGCGTCCATGCCGAATAATGTACAAATGTAGAATATTGAAAGGAAGAGCGTGAATATTAAGATGTACGAAGAAACCAAAGTTCTCATGAGTCCCTCTTGGCTGTTTGGCTCCACATACTGTATTGTTCGGTGCAGGAGTGGGCTGTTATTTTTGAAATTGTACCTGATCGTCCTGAAATAAGAAATTAGCATTTTAGATTAGTTCCGCATAATATCGATCTTGGGAAATATAGAATAATTACTTAAAAATAAACGTTGCTGTGTCATTTGTAAAACTATAACATTTGATAGAACTATGTCTATTGATAGTGAACCATAACGATTTCCGTGAATAAGAACGGCGTCTGAAAATAAGAATATTCAAACACATTGACGACAAACAATTTGAAATTATTTTACAATATTTTACAGAATATTTAAAATTAAGTTATAGTTCTTTTGTAGTCTTCCTTTCCATTTAAGAAATTGTCTGTTTTCAAAAATAACAAAAATGGTCGATGTGTAAAAGAAGTTCCCCTTCTTTTGAAAATACTATGAGAGGAGAGGAATTATTAAAAAATTATAATATGCTGATATTGCACTAGCCACTGGCTCTCATGAAATTAGTTTCCATTATATTTCGACAGAATTTTTTAATGAAAAAAGCGACTATTATTTGAATGATGTTCTATGAGAAAAAAAAAACAAAAGTGTGGCACTCGCGGACTGTCGCGGTAAAGCTATTACATAGCATTTTATCAACTTATGCAATTTTAATTATTCATTTATTTAAGCGTTATTTTTTTTTCTTCATATTAATTCAAGTTTTTCATTACTTCCTTCATTAATAAATGCACTTTGTTTGTTCATATTTAAAACACCGCAAGGTGAGGCACCGCGAGGCAATCCCATGACCATTTTTAACAAGATGTTATAGATCATTTATACACGAGAAATAGATAGGATTTTGCGGGTAGTTGTGGTCGAGAACACATCGTTTTTATCTTTCCGTATTTAAAAATTTACATCAGTGGTATAAAATTTCAATTAAAACAATAACATTACATCAAATCTAAGTAAAAGTTGTAGTAATTATAGTGATATCTGGTTATATTATATTTATCCGGTATTAGAAGAGTAAATATCATAGTGATAAGTTCCTGACGAAATCGACAAATAAAATGACTCACAGCAATCTTTTGGATATATAACTACATCAAAAAACGGAAACAAACCCTTCGGGAAGTGAGTAAAATATTCAGATCTGTGTTATTGTTCGAGATCAATATTTAATTCAAAGCAAAAAAAAACTAGAAAGTTTTACTATCACGTTCCAATATTTGCAACTCCACTATATATTTTCAATGGAAGGACAATTCTTAATATTATTTGATAAAATGAAAATTGAGATGCAAAACCAAACAGCTGAATTGAAAGAATCAATTACAAGAAATATTATGGAAAAAATGGAGGAAAATTTGATTCCTTTAACAGAAGAAAATAAGAACCTAAAAATCAAGATAGAAAAATTAGAGAAAGAAATAGAATCCCTGAAAAGAAGGGAAAAGAACAATAATATTATAATATTTGGCCTTGAGAAAAAAGAAACGTCCAACTTTGAATTACTACAAAAATTAAAATAAAATTTTAAAGATGATCTGAATATTATCGTACAGGACCATGAAATCAACAAAATTTATTGTATAGGATCTAAAAACAAAGAAAATAAAAAACCAAAACCAGTATTATGTGAGTTTGTAAATAACTGGAGAAAGATCGAGATTATGAAAAATAAAAAGAACTTAAAAGAATTAATATCATGAAAATTACTCGAAAGAAGTACTAGAAAAAAGGAAAATGTTGCAGGCTAAATTAATCGAAGAGAGGAAAAATGGCAACGTAGTATATTTGAAATACGACAAACTAATAATTAAAGATAATAAAAACAGTCAAGAAAAGAGGAAGAGAAAGTCATCTACTTCACCATATACTCACAATAACCAGCCTAAAAAACAACAGGTTGTGCCTTCAATCAAATCAAACAGACCGAGTGCTTTTGATATGACGCGATCTATATTTCTAATTTACCCTCTACCCAAAAACAAAAGCAATCAATAATCAGCAAACGGAATCCAAAATCATCTGAAGAAACTTACACCAACAAAGCAAGAATACACCAAACTCCCCCAAGCCGACCGGTCCTCGTGGGGGAAGAAACCACAACCCTCCAACAATAATCACTAATATTAAAATTATCAAAAACACAGAATCTACATTGCAGCCCTCAACGTACTTATTCTGAAAAATGAAGAAAATCTTGTTGAATTAATATATGCATTAAGCTCATAACTCTTAAAGAACCTATGCGTGAGGAAGTAAAGAGAAATATTACTAACGGCTGGAAAAGTTACTGGTGCTTGAAAGAACCTATAAAAGAGAAAAAACTTCATATAAATATCAAAGGAAAAACTGTTTAACACATGGATTTTATCTGTCCTTACGTATGGCTGCCAATCATGGACACTTGCCAAGGAAATAACAAACAAACTTGCAACTTGTCAGTTCGCTATGGAAAGAAATATGTTGAGTGTGAAGAGATCAGACAAATTGAGAAACTGTGCCATAAGATATAAAACAAGCACTACAGATATAACTGAAAATCAGAAAACTCAAATGGAGAAAGGGCGGAACATATGACAAGGGGTCATGACAAATGTAATAAAGAGTGACAAGATGGTACAAGGAAGAAAAAGCAGACCACAGAAAAGATGGGATGATGACATTAGAGAAGTGGCAGGTGCGATGTGGAACAGAGTGGCTCAAGATAGAGCAGAGTGGAAAAGGTTAGGAGGCCTTGCCGATTGGTAAACAGATCTTCAGAAAATCACCAAAAATCAAATTTTTAGTATATAAGAAAATTTTCATATTTCGTTTTTACATTTAGTTTAGATATTTATAGTTTCCATCTGAATAAAGGCTATTATTATTATTATTATTATTATTAGGAATAAACATTGTCCAAGAACTGAACCCTGTGGCACGCCCATATTGACTGCAGATCCTGACGACCTCTCACCATTAATGTCAACCCTTTGAATTCTATTACTTAGATAAGACTCTAGAAGTCCAAGAGATCGACCCGTGACTCCATATTGATGTAGTTTCCTGATCAATGTATCATGATGAACGCAGTCAAATGCCTTAGGTAAATCACAGAAAACACCAATCCTGTCCCGTGAATCCTCCCAGGCACCAAAAATCTGCTGGATAAGCTCGACACCAGCTTCGGTTGTTGAGCGACCCTTTGTGAATCCAAATTGTTCAACGTTCATCAAATTATTGTTACAAAAATATTGCAATAGTTGATTTCAAATAAGCTTTTCAAAAATTTTACTGAACGTCGGTAGTATTGATATCGGTCGAAAGTTTGTAGGGTCAGATATACTACCGGATTTAAATAATGGAATTACTTTACTTTGCTTCATTAGATCTGGAAACACACCACAATCGACGCATGCATTAAAATTTACTACTAAACATGGAGCAATACAATCTATTATTGAATCAATTATTTTTACTGAAAGGCCATCAAGATCGGCAGTTTTTTTCATTTTTATACATTTGAATGCTTTAAGAATGTCATTACAATGGACGTGGGTAAATGCAAACGAAACGCAACAAATATCGGCGTTACGTTTCAACAAAGATTCGGCGAGAGTGGACGATGACTTCAGAGATTGTGTAGTTGAAACTGGAATACTATCAAACAACTTTTTAGAAGCAAAGGCAACTTCTATGTCTTTTTTTAAATTTTGTCATGCATCTTTAATTTAAATTCTAAATGTCGGGATGTCCGTTTTCCAGTTTCACTATTTATTATATTCCAAGTAGTTTTTACCATGTTTGTGTTCTTTTTTATTTTATTACAGATAAACATTGATTTTGCAATTGCACATACACGCTTAAAGATCCTGGAATAATTTCTTACGTATTGGACAAATGTATCCGAATTGTTATACGTCCTTTCCTCATAAAGTGCATACAATTTACGTCTACTAATATGAATACCCACTGTCGCCCAATCATTAAATGATAACATATTATTAATATTGATAGTTTTTGATTTAAAAACATTTTCGCATTCAGACCTGATTATAGTCAACAGTGAACTATATAAGTTCACTGGTGTCTTTACAATATAACAAATTAGACACCTTTTTAATACATTAAATCTAAACTGCTCAAGACGAGTATTCACAAGAAGAGTGTTCACAGGTACAATTTTGATTTTACGTTTTATAATTTTTTTATCATTAATTTTAAACGTAACCAGCTGTCCGCAATGGTCAGATGATAATTTACTTATGACTGACTTATGCTCTGGATTAATATTTGTGAATATATTATCCAGGCAGGATGACGAAGTAACTGTGAATCTAGTCGGTTCTTAAAAATAAATCGTTTAAATTATAACATTGGAATAGAGATTTTATTCTAGTACATAAACAAGAATTTTCCAATAGATTTATGTTAAAGTCTCCGCAAACAGCAGTATATTTACAATTTTTTACTAATTTTATACAAAATATCATCCATTATTTTGTCGAATGCATCATACGATGACTTAGGGGGTCTGTATACGCTTAATACAACAAGCTGCTCTAGTTCTATGCAAGCCACTTCAATAGTTTGCTCAACAGACAGGCTCACAACGTCTAAACGTTCTTTATATTGTATATCATTTTTAATTAGTATTAGGGGGCCTCCATGTATAGCTTTTTCTCTGCTGAACGAACTTGCTACCTGGTGCATAATGAAATTAAACATGAACTGGCGATTTCTAAGCCAATGTTCTGTAATACATAATATGTCCATCTCATTGTTATTTAAGAGTAACTCAATTTCCAGTTCTTTACTAAGTATTCCCTGCACATTCTGATGCGCCAGATTGATTACACATTTTTTATTACTAGATTTTTTTTTCAATCATCATGGTTTGACTCTCAGGTACTGATACAATATTATTTACTTGTGTCCGGGTCATTACGATTTTTAAATATAGTCGAAAAAGTGCAAGAGGTACTCTCTATTGTCTTATGAACTAATTTAAATTTTCAATATCAAATGCCTCAATAGAAGCACATAGTTGTTTGTCCATATAACTGGACATGTTAATAATATAATAACTTAGCGACTCCGCTAATTGTTGTATAATAAATGTTGAAGGAAAGTACTTCCTTCTTGTCAAGTAAAAACATTTACCAATAATTTTATTGGTGTCAATAAAATGAAATTTATTTGAGTAACGATGAAGTATGTAAGTTAATATTTAATTTATGTCTATAATTATTTTCATTTTCTGATAAGCTTTGGCTGAATGGAAAAGGAACAAATTTACTTTATTTATATTTTTCATATTATTTAGTTTTGAGAAGCAGTTAACAATATCTCTTTTGTTAGTCTTTTCTCTTCTACCAGTCAGAATTATTACTATACTATTTGATTGAAAATTTGTATTAACAATTTTTTCCAGTATATTGTCATGTGAGGCTCCTGGCATACAAATACTTAATATATTTTTTCCTGTTAAGCAACGGCTGAGTTGCAAGCCTATCGACCTTCCGAACTCGTCGCTGTACATTATACCATTCTGACCGTCTGTGTATGCCGTGTGTTGCGAGGAGACGCGCTCCAAGTACAGCGCGGCGGCCGGCGCGCGGCGTCCCGGCGCGGACTACACCGGTCATCTGTTTTGTTTCCTAGGTGCAAGCCGTGCAATCCAGACTTCCACTTGGCAAAATGTCATGGCTTAATTTAGGATCTACATTTGAGTTTGTAGTGAAATTCAATTTGCGCGACTCAATTTGTGCAGTTAATTCTACTAAATTATTTTGCAAATGTTGTATTTGTTGCTGCAGACTTTGACACTCAGAATCCCTTTCAAGGAGTTTTAGTTCATAACTTTTTATAGATTTAAGTAATTCTATGTTCTGTTTTTTCAAATCGAATTTCTTGTAATTAACTACAATAAAAGAGTGGGGGGTGTTAGGTTTTATTTTCGTTACAGAATTTCTTGATTCGGTCGCCGCGCTCAAAGCCCACCATTAAAGCTATGTAATAGCTTGAAAAGAGAATTATCTACTTTTTAACCGGCTTTTGTTTACTTCACTTTTATATAACTAATGAAGTAACAGACTTTTAAAAGAATCCAGGAAGTGCATTTAGACGTGCGTCACCTTATTGTCGTGTCGATTTCAACATTTGCAAATATATGAACCTCAGGTGACAATATTACAATACGTACTCATATTTGAGCATGGAGATAAGAAATAGATAGTACAACTATTCTTTCGAGTATGAATTTGTTCGGATTGTTTTCATATTTCCCATATTTAAACTGGGTGAAGAGAGCCTAATGATGGCGCTGGAGGGTACACGCGGAACACTTTATTGGCTATTTGTATATCCATCGGCCCTGGGGTCATTGGGTATTTTGGCAAGACTAACGCATTAAATTACATATTGTACTTCGTGCCGAGGATCTGATGACGGAGACCGAAAGCTGATAGCGGAGCTTTATATGTACAGAGAGGGCTACTTATAAACCGCTCTATTTGGATAAAGAAAGTCCTTGTGTAGAGTTAAGAAATCTTAACTCTACACAAGGACTAATTAATAGTACAAGATTAATAATAACTCACTTAGGTGTGTTCGTTATTACTGCTAAATTCATTAACTGCAATAAAACTGTACTGATTCCCCGCATTAACCTTACACCTTCTGATCCAACTGTGCCATTTCAAACATGAGAATACAATATCCAATAAAAGTACCCTTCGCTATGACCATCAATAACGCACAAGGTCAGACGCTTGAAAAGACAGGATCGTATTTACCAGAAGCTGTTTTTTCGCATAGACAGTTGTACGTGGAATTTTTACGAGTTCGTAAATTCTGTGATATCTATGTTTCTATTAAAGAAACATACGGTAAAAAGTTAATGATGATCATATAATAATTGCTAATATTCTCTTTAAAGAAGTTTTATAAAATAAAAAGGTCAAAAAAATATTTCTGTCAAAGCCAGCATCTATTTCTTTAGTTTCCTTTTTCAGCGGTTTTCAATCATACATGTTAGCTGACCCTTGCGAATATTTTTCAGAGCATCGAGAATTTATACATTTACTGGTTTTCTCATTAAATTCACATTTATTATCGGATCACGATATTGGGTGAAGTCTTCGCACGGATCAGTTAGTATTTAAAATTCTGCAAGGCAATTTAAAAATTAAACATAGACATATCAAATGAAGGGCTTATTTTGAGGGTCTCAAATACATATATGCAAACTGATTTATTTGAGACATATATCAAAATACGCACTCAATATTATTTCTAAAAGTACTTAACATTTTGATATAAATATAGAAAATAGTTTTGTACTTATTAACTATTCTCTCAATATTGTACGCAAAATTTTACGTTACCAGTTGTTTATTTACCACAAATAAATTTAGGTTAGATAAAAAAAAATGTAGTCGATAAAATATTTAAGGTACGGAACCCTTTCCACGCGAGTTCAACTCGTACTTGGGTTTATTCTTGTCGCTGTCGAATTAATGTTACCACGTGGCAACGGTCAGGGGATGAGCGGCGCCGCATATAAAGAACTTTGTTAGTTGGTAGTTTCATACACACATATCTATGATTTATACATTTCAAAGCATACTGCATTTCTAATGCGACGTTTTATTTTAAAATGTTGAAAAAAATCGTTTTGTATTTTCGGTAAGCTACTTACGTGCTGAGAGATCCATTTGCGTAACTTTACTTCAGAATCGCCTATCCCACAGCCAGACGATTTGATTGTGCCAATGAATAGAAATCTCGTAATCCTGGAATTGAAAAGTATCCTCTACGCATTATTGAAACCAAAAATATGTACTCTCGTTATAAGAAAGGTCGCAAAGATTTTAAGTATGTTGGACTTTATCTTTAGAACTCGACAATCTTTATTTCGTTCTCAGTCTTTGCTTTTCCCTCATCGAATTTTTCGTAAATGTTTGAAGAAAAAAGTAGTGTACCTGCCTTCTTTATAAATATAAAAGGTCGTGCGTTGAGCATATCCGACATAACACCTTAACATGTTGACTGAGCGATGGAGGCCGAGCGGTTTCGAGCGATTATCGGCCACAGTCGATAAGAGGCACCGACAAAGTGCTTTGTTTTGGTTCAAGAAAAACTCGTTGGTCAATTGACCTCTGTTAAGATATGCGTGTCTTTGTATCTTTGTCGGTGCCTCAAAGAGCACATCAAATCATCGGTCTCAGAAGATCGTCATCAGGCCCTGACCGGTGCTGGGCCAGTGTAAATGGCCCAAGGACCAAATACGAAAATTTGAAATGAATAGATAGTGAGAGTGCTTTCCTCAACAGTAAAATCCTGACGTAATAAAATTTGTTCAGCTTTTACTTGCTGCTGCACTACACAAAATATTGTGAAAAACAATCTCAGAGATGAACTGGCATAGGAAATTATATATAAAAATGGAAATATGAAAAGGATTAAAAAAAAAAAAATCTTAGCAAGTCATGAAAATAATGCCAGTTAATTTATTTTTATTTTCACATAGTTTATCCATTTATGTGCTTAATCTATTTTTAAAACTCACCTTTATTAAACCACTCTATTGTCAGTTCGTACATATCAAAGAATTCTTTATGGTCAGGCATCAAGGTGAAATTATTCCGACTGATGAATATTGCTGAAATCAACACAATCATAGATTTTCACCGAAAAAGTAACAAACACATAATTTTTTTAAAGTTAATCTTTACCCACAACTTTATAGCGTCATGTACGCCATAATTTCTTAGTAGCTTGTTATTAATAACTAGTCCAGAATTGTGACTCATTCATTTTTTTGGTTCTTTGTGGTTCAGGGTAACCAGTTCTACAGTTTGATTTCAGATTTTTGGAATTTTTTTTCACGATTACTTGTTTTATAAATAAAAATATAACTTTTATCACTTGCTTGTGACTTCAAATGGTATACAAAAACTATATCACACAAGAATATGAATATTAGAGTAATGGTAAATAGCAATAAGTCGGTAATATATCACCAGAAAAAGATTATGAAATTTTCGTTTACATTTTTAACGACGTTAGAAAGACCTTCTTTTAGATTTTCAAAAATGCATTATTAATAACATCTGACATTGAGTTCTTAATAATATTTCCCAATCTATGATTTATACACTGACCAACTACACAGGGAATTATGAAATTACCGAAAACTGCAAAATATTAAAATGACGTTACATTGTTGAAAATCACATTTGTTATTAGTACCAGCCCTTATGTTAATTAGGTGAAGTGTGAAGTGCAAAATGTTATTTAAACATTGTCATTAATACGAGCCACTTATGAAGTGATTGATATTGTATCTTGAAATTGTTCTAACTGATATCTTGTGATAAATTTAATTCCATTCCTTTAAACTGCAGAATTCAGAACTGGTTTAATGATATTTAAATTACTTTTTTTGTACTTTTATTAAAAATAACATAAGAAATATCTAATAAAAACCGGTATTGCGTGTTGGTTGTATTTTTGCTGGTGAGTCTTCTTCGAGCAAAAGTTGCCAAAGGAATAAAGTTTCGTATAAGAAACTATTCATTAATTTTGAGTTATATTTCTTTTTAAAGATTTCGCATTTACTTTTATGGACAATTTTTTGGCGTTCCGCCTCCAAATTGGTCGCCATGACCTCGAATGCTTGAATTTAAACTCAAGTTAAAGTTAACCTGGAGGTTAGGAACACTGTCATCTCAATGGTGACAGTGATCGCTAACAGCTCCCACCTCACGCCGGGCTGGCGTGAAGGGTTCAATCTGAAATAAAAATATGTGGGTGGGTAGGCGCCCCAGCAATGGGTGATTAAAACCTGACCCATCGACGTGTGTCATTCTCGTCATCGACGACGTCGTCATTAACGTCGCTCCTTGTGATTCGATCTAATGATTGATGGTTATAGATTGTATATTTGTTATAATACTTAAATCAATAAACATGACTTTCGAAAGTTGTAGGTTGGCTGAGGTCAGTTTGGTTTTTGATTAACATATTTTTTTACTCGACTACGATAAAGCAAGGAAGAACAATGATTTACACACCTCATACACATAAGTATACATGTAAGTGTGTATGCATGTTGATGATGGTGGCCCAGTGGTTAGCAGCATCGTTAGAGAGCCAGAAGGTATACAAATAACGCTCCTGGAAATTAAAAGAAAGTAGTATACGAGACAAAAATGAAGTATCGTTTCATTGCTGGACTACTGAAGGTTATGCTTTTAGTAATTTGGATATGCCACTTATTATATTTTTGACAAATGAGGTGTTTCAATGATTACTGTAATTTAAAGATTCAGACTTTTATTGAGGTATTAGTCATTAATCCACATTCCGATACTGAATGCTACCTACGGCTTCACAGTTAAATAATTATTATCTCAATGAAACACATAGCTTATTTATGCTTTTACTATTTATTTATTGGGTACATTTTAATTTTACCCCTTTTTTTGGTAACAACATAGACTGTGTTAACAAAAGAACACCAAAGGCTGTGCTACTTTTCGTCGTCTAGTGATAATGTCTCAATTGAATATTTTTATAGACATATTTATAATATTAAACTTGTTGGAAAAAAATGTATAACCGAATATATTAAAGCCCGTATTAGGCGATTCTTTTATGAAATTATAGCATTAGATTCTGAGTAACTCGAGAAATAAAATACTGCAATGCATCTCATGTCTTTAAAATCGCGACCTGGTCACACTGAGGTCTAGAGGCATACATTGTAGTGTTGAGGCCGCTAGCGCTTGACCATGAAACGATGGGCGCGTGTGACTCACCGAAATGCTCTGAACACAAACTCATAACTGCGTACTGCGGCCGAAAAATAGAGCTTATTCCTTACTTATGAACTATATTGAGTATTGTGCAAAAACAATTAAAATAATTTTCAATGTTCTTAATACATTAAATGAATTTAATGTGAAATCAATAGATAAATAGCATATAACCTTGGATAATAATTCATTATATCTTGTATCATTGTGATCGTTTAGATTTTTGTAAGTAATATAAATACAAGCATTCAATTTCTTTTGAAGACGTGCATGTATGACGTCACATATCGTACTGAAATCTGATTCAAACTTGGCGCCACGCGCTCGGAGTGAACGTCGACCAATTGCAGCGCCACGATCGACCACTGTCGCTGCGTCTTGCGTTTTTCATTGCGATAGGTTAAGTAATTTTTTTAATTGAGTCTTATAAATAACAGATGTCACCATTGAGGTCTTGTTACGCATAGATGTTCAGTCAGCGCCTGATAGCGATTCTCATGTGACACCGTAGCCAGTTTGGCATTTAGAACCAAATTGTCATCGAACGAAATTGACTTTGGTTCTAAACGCTAAATAAAAAACCTAACAAAAGTAGGGCCTTAGGGCACTGAACGTGGATTTTCTACATGTTTCTTGAAAAAAAATCGACAAGCCTGAAAGAATGTCCATGCGGCATAAGCGTTGGGCTACTGGTACTGGCTACGTACGATGAAGACGATGAGACCTCGTAGTTTCATCATCGTCATCGCTCATAATTCATGGGCATAACGTCGACATGAATGCCGTCTACTACAGAAATTGACGTTTATAAAACTCCCAATTCATTTGCTAATGTACATAAAGTTTATCTTTTTCATTAATGTTTTCCATACTCTAAAAACATCAAAAAAGCAATCTGGTATCCCTTCATATACATGACATTTATATTTATTCATATACATTGTGGATTTAGTGGATTGCAAGTTTAGGATATTTAGGTTTGTCCGTTTGGTCAGAAAGTTAACATCGTGGGAAATACGTTTATTGAATTTTGGCCAATTTTAATGTATTCAGTTGTAAGTACAACTCTTGAAGTGGTATAATAGCTACTGTCGTGCTCTTTAAGTCTCCGGTAATTATAAGCTGTTTATTTTTATTAAATAACAAAGTTTGAAAGTTTGAGGTGAAATACGTAACAAAAATAACACAACTCGGTAGACTTATTTTTTTGATCGAATTGGGATTAATTTTAGAGTTTTCCAGTATTTCTTTAGGTAACGGTAAATGTATGGATTTATATGGATACATGTTTAACACAGGCACTAGTGTTAAAATGAAACTGCATTCGTAACAATTTTCACTGAATTGACTCGATCTTACGGATATCTTATCTGTTATTTACAGCACTTTGGTATTTTAGATGATGTTTAATATTATAATATCGTACATCGCTTGCCTGCACTCCACGCCTATCTCCAAGAGAGGTATTTAATAATGATTATTCTTAAATACCTCTCAGACTTAAATTTTCACGTTCAAATTTTTGAATTACATTTCTTGTGCGAGTAAATGAAAAGGTACTGAATTATTACATGCAGATGGATTTAACGTTATGAATATATAGTAGCGTATGCCACCCCCATCAGCGTCAGTGCAATTATGAGAAGATAAATTATGATGTTCCAGAACGTGGTGCCTTGTTGACATTCGCTTTCCACGATGCCTATCTCTTGTAAGTCCACTGCCTCTGCATCGACATTGTACGTGAGCTAAAGTGCGAGAAGAAGCGTCAGTTAAACTGAACATTCTTACTAAATACTTTCATATCTCGTCTACTCGTACACAATAGCCGTTTTCTTCTAATCTTAATGAGCGAACCGATAAGCGCGCGCGGGATTGTTTTCACCGGTTTTTCATCTTATTTTCACCTCCAAATTAAAATTATAAATGTTATTAGTTGAGCCCCAAGGAATAAGACTTTCTTTAGGAAATTTCCTTCTCTTTAAGAATGTTATTTGTGATATTTGCATGATTTTAGATATTTGCAATTTTCTTAGGCGAGGCTTACATACATTAAGAAAAGAAAATAATTAAGAAGTATAATATTTATCGCTTGTCGCGTCCTGGGATCGCATATGGAGTATGGCTAATTTGGTTTTTATATTATTTTTATCGCATAAGCGACACATCGAATATGAAGGGTACGCCAATAGTCATTACACACTCCTTACTCAATCATTCGCTATTGGCAAGTTATAAGCGATTGTAAATGTTCTTTATTTAGCGAAAAATTAAAATGTAACTAGTTGTATCTGCATGATTTTAGATATTTGCAATTTTCTTAGGAAGAGGCTTACATACATTAAGAAGAAAATAATCGAAAAGTGTAATACTTATCCCTTGTCGCGTCCTGTGATCACAGCCAGAAAAAGATTTGATTTCATTTTAAAAATAATGATCGCAGGTGTTTTTCAAGTGGTTTAAATACATAGAAAAATACTTATTCAGGTTGAATAATTTTAAAAGTTACATATTATAATTTTGGATTATTTCATTTCTCGTATGTTGTTATTTATATCTTGTCATTAGTTGTAGTATAGCAACACCTATTGCTTCGCCAACAAGGAAAGGTAGTAATCAAGGCAAACATTATATCGTATATACGATGTTATTTGTAATATATACAAATAACATCGTATATACGGTATAATATTTCCCTTACTTAATGAAAATGATGCTTTTTGACGCTAAATGAATTCTAAATTACTAAACCTATCGCCACGGGACCATTCCATGCAGAATGATTTGAAGGTTTATGCCTATTTATTTTTTATTTTGGCTCCTTCATGATTTAATGTCTAATTTACTTCTAGAAATATTTTTCCCTCTACCTGTAGATATACAATGAAGTTAATTTTTTCAGCCTCAATCAGCCTAAAAACTACTGATTGTATAATTATGGGACTGCAATAATTCGATGACGTATCGTTTGAAGAGGGTTATAGGCTATTTATAATATAAAGAATGTGAAAGTGTGTTAGTGTAGATGTTTGTAATACGCTGACCGCTGGACGGATTGTAATTGGGACTTCGACCATTCGACGCGGAATCGTTTGTAGATCTAATAAGTTATTTACAATTTGAGAAATATAAAAGTGTGTTTGTATGAATATTTGTGATGGATTGTAATCAAATTTTATGTAGAGGCATATTGTAGACACAAACAGGAAATAAAATCAATAGAAGACTATGTTATATAAATAAAAACATTACCTTCTATGTATGTAAAATGTATAAATAACAGTAATAATGGTCTTTATATATTTTGTTGTCGTTCCGATGTCCGTTCCAGGATAAATCGTAATTTGTTATTACTACCATTAATGCCCAAAGTCAGTGTCGACACCGGCATTGAAATAGAGAACAAGACGGGACTGGACCCTCCAATGGAACCAGAATTGACATTGGGAATATGACCGTGATCACGATCAAAGTTGACAACAAAATCAGTCGATACAGAGATGAAGGAATTCATTCTAATCTTCAATTCATTTCTCACTAATAATTTAATGTACTTACTTGGTGTAAAAGTACCTAGTGTAAAGACGAATATTTGATTTTATTCTTCGCACTTATATTATTTCAAGTCTCTCACAAGATTTAATTATAACAAAAATCTCATTAAAAATATCGCTTGGGTCATCAATTTTGTACGTAGTTGGTCCGTATGTGATTTAATTTAGCTCGATTCTCGATTGCGTGTCATCTATCAAATAACTGATTTGGCCACTCGTTCGGGAGCCACGAACGTTTGATATCGACAATAGGTGATGTTTAATAAGGTAATTGCTTATTTTAGGAGTATTTTAAGATACATCAAAGAAACTTTTATGACTTACAAATCTACGGTTTGTCAATCAACATGAGTTTAATTTAGATTTCCCTTTTCGTTATCATATTGTAGGTAAGTATGCCTAGCTGTATATTATCAGCGCAGGCAGACGTTGCAGTATAAAGACACTTAAGACAAAGAAACTGTTTACATTTTACTCGAAGAAACGCATTTAAAACGTACTCAAAAACATTTACGCCTTCAAACGCATATACCAAAAAATTAATGTCAGTTCAAAAATTCATAGTTTATGCAGTGAAGACGGTTATGGATAAATTATTTAAGAAAAGACAAATCAACTTCACGGCTAGATTTTACAATATGCAAAACTTACAAGATGCTGAAACATAATGTCTTGTTACAGTCATACATTTTGGTAATAGATTATTCCACTGGTATTTTTTTATTTACATTAAAAGTATATTAGAAAGTTCCATAGAATAATTTCGTGTTATCAAAATTTTGTTGATTTACTATGATTCTAAATTAAAAACTTTAACTGTATGCAGTTCTTGTATTATCACTGTCAATATAGAAAGATTTGTCGTATAAGCGACGAATTTGTCAGTTAACGCGCTTCCAATATTAGTATAATTCGTCGCTTGGCATTATTGAATACAAAGCTGCTTTAATTCGTCATTGAAATTTCCAGAGCACATAAAGGTTGAGTGACAGTTTATCTTACAGTTTAAGTGACTACAACGATTGCTTGAATAACAATAAATTTTTGTGGAACTCTATTTTCATCCGGTAAGATTACGTGCTTCTTTCACTCAATTTTTATGAGCTGCAGAGGGCGGTTGTTATCGGAGTAAAATTGTACTATTACCTAATCAGCCTGATATACAATGAAATATTGGTGGAATTAATAACCAAAATAAAGTTGATGTTTAAGTGTCTGCTAATTGTTAAATATGTGCGCGTATTGATTTGTCGTTTATTGCTTTTCTGAAGGCCAAGAACACTGACCTACAATCTCTTGACAAGAACATTCACGTCTTTTGTCAGCGGCGATGGCCTCTTGGAGAGAAACCTCGTAATAGACTTGCAGGTGGACTGTCGCACGCAATGATGCCCGTCATTGGCGAGTAGACAGGCCAGAGCTTGTGGAACGCTGAAACCGAGAGTGGTTTTTATTAAATTTTAACGTTTGGTGCAATGTTATTTCAAATAATAATTAAAATATAAAGGCGGCATTCAGTATTCCCTACTGAAATCGAAGACACCAAACTTTTTGTTATCGGTAAACCTATTACAAGATCTTTAAGTCAATTAGTTACTATAAGTTATATTACTGCAAAATGCAAGTAAACGGGGATATTATTATCTTAGTTTTGAGATTTGAAGATCTGTTACTGAATTTATTTTAGGACCTAATGAAAGAAATTTCGCCACGAAACGACTAAGTAAAATGATACATTTAAATAGTAGCAAAACCTGCTATGGCGTTTCGCCAGGTTAACGAAAAATTCCGTGGTCAAATACCGCTCTCCCTCCTTCGTTAGACGATTCTGCCTCTATAAGATAAGCTATTCCCTCCCACGAAGCCGGCAACGCATGCTCTAAAAAAACCTACAAAAAAGTGATACAGAGAGATAAAGTAGTCGGCTTCAAAATATTTCGATTATAATATACAATATTCGCTTAAGATTTCGTTTTCACACGTCGTCGTCGCGTGAGAAATCGTCAATTCTCGTAAAGCGAGGCGTTAAAATTAACTTTAATCTTATTAAGTTACTTATTGTTTAACTCTAATCGGACGTGCTGTATCACTAAATTACACGCTAATATTAATATTATGATAAATGCTAAAAATGTATTATAATCTGCGTGAGCTAATCTCGTTATTTGTATAAAAATATTATAAAATATTGGTTAACACATACATATTTTATTTATATAAGCATAATTTCAATAATATTACAGAAGCTTATATTTTTTAGTTAAAAAATTATTATTTGTACCATCTCAAAGAAAAATTTATAATACGGATTTATCATCTACAACACCACTGCCCGATGCTGGGTAGAGACCTCTCCCGAAGTAAGATCGATGATCATGGAACTTTACATCTGATCTGTGCTTGGTTTAAATAAATGAGTATATGGTATTTTAGAAATTAAATTTATAATACGATTTAACATCTACAACACCACTGCCCGATGCTGGTAGAGACCTCTCCGAAGTAAGATCGATGATCATGGAACTTTACATCTGATCTGTGCTTGGTTTAAATAAATGAGTATATGGTATTTTAGAAATTAAATTTATAATACGGATTTAACATCTACAACACTACTTCCCGACGCTGGGTAGAGACCTCTCCCGAAGTAAGATCGATGATCATGGAACTTTACATCTGATCTGTGCTTGGTTTAAATAAATGAGTATATGGTATTTTAGAAATTAAATTTATAATACGGATTTAACATCTACAACACTACTTCCCGACGCTGGGTAGAGACCTCTCCCGAAGTAAGATCGATGATCATGGAACTTTACATCTGATCTGTGCTTGGTTTAAATAAATGAGTATATGGTATTTTAGAAATTAAATTTATAATACGGATTTAACTTCTACAACACCACTGCCCGACTGGGTAGAGACCTCTCCCGAAGTAAGATCGATGATCATGGAACTTTACATCTGATCTGTTTGGTTTAAATAAATGAGTATATAGTATTTTAGAAATTAAATTTATTATACGGATTTAACTTCTACAACACCACTGCCCGACGCTGGGTAGAGACCTCTCCCAAAGTAAGATCGATGATCACGAAACTTTACATCTGATCTGTGCTTGGTTTAAATAAATGAGTATATGGTATTTTAGAAATTAAGTTTATAATACGGATTTAACTTCTACAACACCACTGCCCGACGCTGGGTAGAGACCTCTCCCGAAGTAAGATCGATGATCACGAAACTTCACATCTGATCTGTGCTTGGTTTAAATAAATGAGTATATGGTATTTTAGAAATTAAATTTTCAATTACGTTTTATATCAAATTGATTTTTTAATCTTAATTCATTTGCGTGACTTGTAAACGCAAAGCATTTTGTGATTTTGTACATTACAATGATGTACATTACATACCTAAATATATGCTTAATTTGTAATTTTCGAAACATATGTTACACTTGTATTGTAATGTTTTGCATTAATTATGTGAAAAAAAAAATAGATATTGTTATTTTAATAAGTTACTTACGTCCAAAACTATGAAACGCTGATGGATTTGTTATCTCCACCACTTCAGAATCGGTCGTCCCACATCCAGGCGGTCTAATGGTCCTGGTCGTAGCCCTGGAATTGAAACATGTTCTCTATTCACTACACAAAACTAATGACCATCATTTCATTACAATCATCACAAATTTTTAGATAATTGCGAGATTTGTGTTCGAAACTACATTCTTTGCTTAGGTTTTTACAGTACTTTCTGTAATTTCATTAATTTTACTTTAATGTAGATTATTTTAGTGTTTTTCGGTACATTGCGTTTTCATAATTGTGTTTCAAAGCAAATGTATGGTGTTTAGAGTCGATGGAAACCTCTAATAGGCTGCGCAATTTTGGTTACAGCTTGTAACTAAGAACGGCAGATGCTCTGCGCCATTGCCTCTACCATCATGAGGTCTTTAAATACTAACGCCCTCACCGTCGAAACGACTGCGACGAGTTACATTGCTGTAAAGTGACGTCTGCCAATGATTAATTTTTAATAGAAATGACTAAACGACTACAGATACACTTAGTTATTTCCGTTAAGTGATTATTATCTTTTTCTTAGTCAATTTTTACATGAATTGTGGATAGGCGAGAGTATGCGATTGTGGGTGTCACTGTGTAAGTGACGTAATTGTACAAACTTTTGTACACAAGTTATAAAAGAGGCATTAGGGTTGTCGGCTTGGAGTTCATCTAAAAATTGTCGAAAATATTTGGAGAAAAATGTACTACACGTTTCTTGTATATAAATATAAAATGTCGTGCGTTGTCCATTCCGACATAATCCTTAAGTTATCAACTGAGCGGCGGAGACTAAGTGGTTTCAAGCGATTACCGATTGTGTATTTTAACCAGAGGTGAATTTGCCGACGAGTTTCTAACTTGAGCCACTCGTCCGTCCTCAGTATATTAAGCCGCCGGTCCCCGACGGTCGTCCTCAGACCTTGACCCGTACTGAAACAGCGCGAACGGTTCAAAGCTCGAGTCTCTGAATCTAAAATGAAAAGATTATGAGAGTTATTCGTCAACAGCGGTGCAACAGCAACAACTGGCACAACAAAATGTATTCATCATTTACTTTCTGCTGTATTACACATAATATTATATATAACCCAACCCCTGTGATGAAATGGCAAAGGAAATAATTGCTAACGAAAATTATAAAGTTCACTGTTAAACCATTAATTTTTTTTTAATATTTTCAAATTTTATGCATCATTTATGCTCTCGGAAGTTCATGTAAAATATATTGTAGAACTTACCTTTATTTAACGTTTCTATATTCAGTTACTATAGAAAAAACGAAGTCTTCACGTTCGGTAATCATAATTGGTCTATTTTATATAACAATATTTACTTACTATATTGCTGCAAACAATGCAACTTGCGCAAAGCTAACCTTCAAACTAAATATCATTACGTCATACTCGCTGTGACTCGTTACGAATCAGTCAAGAATTCTAACACTCGTCTCAATGGTCCTATTTGGTTCAGGGTGACCACTTCTGTAGTTAAAAGTTACATATTTACTAGATTTAACACATGCGAATGTTCAATCTAAGCCTTCTTACATTTATCTATTAATAAATTATTAGAAACTACGTAATATGCCGATGACCTTACATCAAAGAAAATTACATTGTAGTTCAAAACTTTATATAAATAGTAGTAGGCGATCGACTTTAAACTATTAAAATTTTAAATTGTCGAAGAGATGTTGTGATATCGATGGCCTATACTTAGTGTACTTGAACATTAATTTAATTCCATTCATGGGTGTAGAACACTGAATGGATGTCCAAGTCTCACCCTGATCAGGTTTAAGACTAGAAAATTATTAAAATATCTTTCTTGCTTTATGTGAAAATAAAAAAAAAACTGACCTAGAGCATATCGAACTGTAGGGTTCTAAAGCCATTACTACAAAAAAAATGCACTATAAAAAACTACTTTACTACTTTATTACACTTTTATCCATGTTTTTCACACAGAATAGGTATGTACACTTTAGTTGCTTATAATTAGAGAATAAAGTATGTCAACTATTACTCTGAAACTAGTGTAAATTAAAGTGCACCAGCAAAAGAGCGCATCTTTATGATACTTACTTTTATTCAGAAACGCAGTTTTTCTGAAATACCCCAAAAACGGTATATATTCTATGATCTCCTAAATAATTTTAGTTGAAAGTACTTATCAAGCGTTATAATTGTAATTTTTTTTACATTTTTTTAAATTACGGTTTAAAAAATAAAGGGAAGGAACAGAATTTTTGCTACTTTCACAGCTATTATTTCCAAAAATATTCAATCAATCATAAAAATTGCCTATAAATTTTAAAATGTTTTTAAAAGAACTGACGAAATATTTGCCATACGTGAATGTGTTCTGAAAAAGAAAATTTTTAGTGTTTGTTAGTGTGTGTGTGTGTTACACTTTCTAGAAATATTTATTTTAATTATTTAACTACCACATTAAATAGCGGCCAATACAAGGCATTTACACTCCGAACAATCATTATAAATTTTGTAGTTTTTGAGTAAAATGCCTGTAACTTACGGACGGATGGACGCATGGACGGACGGACATGACGAAACTATAAGGGTTCCAATTTTGCCATTTCAGCTTGGAACCCTAAAAAGTATAATTTAAAAATATTCTGAAACTATTTATTTAATAACTAAAAAAGGAAATGAACGTTTTTGGGGTAAAAATTCAGCACTGTATCTATACATATACCGAGCATCTCTTTTTATAGGTTCCAGACTTAATATTTAGAATAAACTTTGTGACTCTGTAGTTGTAATATGGTACAGGTACTTTTTGAACACGCTGCACCCGCCGCCAGAAGCGCTGAATGGACCTGAAGTCGATAACTAAAGGTTTAGGTATACTAAAGACCTCAATAAAACAGTTGACATATTCACTTTAGATTTTTTAGAAGAGGTTTTAATTTAAAACTTACTTTTTTATTTCTTCAGTTTTTAATTTCAGTTACAAACGAAACTAATTACATAATCAATTTTTTCCTTCGAGTACCTTTACTCAGTTATTTCTTTGTCTTTCACGTGTAGCCTTGTGTGAAATTATAGATAGTAGATACCTTTGTCGATTATTCAAACGTCTTTTTCATCTTTTTGCTTACGCAATTAGTAACTTACTGTAACATACCGCCAGCAAAAGATATTTCAAACGATCGTAACAAATACAGTGGATTTTTAAATCAACTACATCTGTTCCATTTGATCAAGAGTAATGCTCAGAAACAATATTTCTGTGTTTGAATGCTTCGTCAATCGCTGTATAGGTTTTATAATGAAATTATGCTGGCCGACACTAAGACGTGATCAATTTAAAGTAGGAGAGTTACCAGATTCCGTTTTAATTCTTTTTGGTCATACTTCAATTGGTTCTAAATCCAAGACAAAATGGATATCTGGCAGAACTCTTATTACCGTAACTTTTCAATCTAGTTACGTTGATATAAAGTGACGCATGTTACTGCTTATACTGAGCTGGGTCGGTAACTAAGCACAAGTTACAAGGCACGAAACAGCGGTAATAAATTTAGAGAAAGCTGTTTGTAAAGGGACAAGCTTATGTAGCTTTAAGTAGGGTGAAAACTCTACATGATCTTGCCATCGATGAACTGAAGCCCGATAAATTTTTAAAATAACCTCATAATCCCCAAGCATACCAGGAACAAAATAATCCGAAAGCTATAGCGTTATCAAATCATAATATACAATAAAAGTAAAAGTACTCATCCCTCCATCATTATCTATTATGATGCATAAAGTGACGAACCATTTGTGTCGCCAACCACGTAACGATTGCACGATTACTATATATATATATATATATATATATATATATATATATATATCTAAGCCACTTTTTTGATCTATCCATCAAGATTGTGTAGCTAGAGCCTAAGTGCGCGCAAATAATAAAACGACATGCATAATGACATGTTTTATAATACACTGTCGAACCAACGACACGTCCTAGTGACCGATACACACTTTACTCTCCATCTCAAAAACTGCTAAGCCGATTTTGATAAAATTTACACAGTTTCCTTAGTTGGATTATACTTACTCCAACTAAAAAAGAATTTTTAGAATTCAACTTACAGTTTTTCAGATATGCGCGTACAAACACACAGGCATACATCCCTACACTCATGACATTTGGCACACATGTTTAAAAGCTGGTATAAACTAAAGTATACAAAAACTGAAATTCTGACAATATTACATAAATACGGGTCGAATTGATAACCTCCAGTTTTTGAAGTCCGTT